>BMAV01000567.1:195866-209609 GCA_019973955.1 Trichonephila inaurata madagascariensis | reverse complement strand
GATATAATTGATATATTATATTGATAATTAATAAATTGATATAATTGGTATATTATATTGATATATTTATATAATTAATAGATTGATATAATTGATATATTATCTTGATATATTTATAATTAATAAATTGATATAATTGATATATTATATTGATATATTTATATAATTAATAGATTGATATAATTGATATATTATCTTGATATATTTATAATTAATAAATTTATATGATTGACATAGTGATAATTGACTTGGCAATTTTTTAACATATTGTTCTTAAATAAGTTAATTTTTCTGAGCAATGGGCACTGACCGGGCCATTTAAAAAGGCTCGGTGGGACGCAGGTTGAGTATCGCTGATCTAAATATTTAATATACTTGACCACTGGAACTCTTCTTCAAACCAACCATTGGTTTGCAATAAATTCATGAAATTTTAACTAGCTATCACAGGGTTTTCACTACCCAACCTTCTTTCATTTCTTCTTTTCCCTTTATATAATTAATCTCATTAACACATTTAACCTCTCTTCTGTAAGAAAACGGCACAGGTCAGACTTGCAATAACATCATTGAAAACCCAATCTATATATATATATATATATATAATTTTCAGCAGAAAATCTCGTGTAAAGATTTACAATAACACCAATGAAAATCCCCATATAGTTTCGAGACAAAATCCTTGCAAGACAGACCACTTTACAAAGGTCTTTCATGTCTTTATGAAAAGGAATACTTTCTTTTGTCAGAACAAAATGTGTTTTGATTGTGTGTTTTTCTTAAGTATCAACTTTTATATATACTAATCACGTAATTGAAATCCCAGAATGCAGATTGAGTTACTCATTGAATGATTAATAATCTGAGAAACACAATATTCTATCAAAATCACGAAACGTGAATCATATGCAGATTCTGTAACTTAATCAAACACCACGGGAGAACAATCAAACACCGTGAGGAACATCTGTGAAAACATTTGCGCTGTATATTGTAAATATCTCAACAATAAAGTTACCCGGTCCATATTAAAGGTAACCCTGGTTACGGAACGAGAATGCGCTTTCAATTTCCATCAATAAGTAATCAAGGCAGTTATTCCTAAAGACATTCGAAGCAATCACCTCCTCTGACAATCATTGGAGATGAGGCTAGTGATTTCAAACATTTACTTAGGCCCACCGAATGCAATAAATTGATGTACTTGGAAATATTTGTGGAATCATACCACGCATTGTTGATATCATTGTTTGCTTTCAGGAATAGTGTATTCACAGATTGAGATGCTTGTGTTCCACTGACTGAGCGTAAGATTCAAAAGGCTTTGAGTGACAAATACCTTTAATTAATCAGTCATTTATTAAATATGCTATACGCGCGCCTGTATCTAAAAACCAGTGGAAAAGTGTTCGAATTGAAGTTGAATTGTAATAAGATGGTACTTTTCAAACATTTACTTGTTACACGATTATTTTTAAGGTATGTGACTACCCAAAATTCGCCGTTTGGGTGAAAAGTTTCGAAATTTCTTTTATGCTTTTATTTTATAACCCATTCACTTAAAATTCCAAAAACACTCTACATTTGTGTCTACGATTTCTAGAAGCAAAGTTATGGCAAAATTAGTAAACCGGATTGAATGATTGATTGATTATTAACGTCGCACTGTTTAGCTACACGAGGGCTTTTGGCGACGGACCACGTAATTTTGAACCATGGTCAAGTGACGTGGATGACACCTGAGCTGGCACCCCCCTCTCTTAACTACCACACCACACCAACGGGAGGACGTTTCAACTCTCGACAGATTTTACGTGCATCGCCGCCCTACACGGCGGGTCTTTAGTGGTACTGGGCTCGAAATCGTGACAAGGCAAGCCACGGTCCGATACCTAGACCATTCGGCTACCGCGGCCTTAGTAAACCGGAAATGGAGTTTACAAAACCGGAAGTAGATACTTACACAAAATATTTTTAAGATATTGAATTGAAATTTTCAAAACATATTTTATTTAATTCTATCTGTGGTATGAATCAAAATCTAATCTCTGTGTTTATATTTATGTTCTTCATTGATTTTTTATGAAAAAAAAAAATCATTAATCTTTTAAAAAATCGTGTTTTTGCATAAAATTTGACATGTTTAAAAAACTTTCAAAAGTATTACAAATCTTTTAATTTCTAACCCATATAAAGATGTTATACACGTACTGTATAAATATTATTTGAATACATTTATTAGAATTTTGTGTAACTGCAATATTTCATCAACATTTCACTAAAAACGATAATTGTTATAGTCTATAAAACTCTCCAGAAAACATCAAAATGTTAAAAAAAAATAGTCCAAATTAGTAAAACATGAAGCTAAAGAGATCTTGACTTACAGATATGGTGAGTTGAAAAAAATGTACAATTAGTAGAAAATTTTTTACACTGTATTAAAATCTTAAAATGCATTTTCTGAGAAACTATGTGTTTTTCAATTTCTTGCTTCACGGTAAAGTTCACAGAATGATTTCTTTTTAAGATATAGAATTGAAATTTTCAGAAAATGTTTTATTTAGTTTTATCTGCAGTCTATGCTATTATCTAATTTCTGTGTATATATTTATGTATTTCTTTGCACTTTTTGTGAGAAAATAATATTAATTTCTTGTAAAAAATTGAGTTCTTGCATGAAGAATGACATATTTCAAAAACTTTCAAAAGTATTACAAATATTATAGTTCCAAGTATTGATAAGAATGTTGTTTATGTGCTGTGTATAAATATTATTCGAATATATTAATTTGAATTTTCAATACAAGCATTTCCGTAAATGCACTTTTTCACTGAAATTTCCCTCCAAAATTCCCAATATATCCAAATTATTTTTAATTTTATGGAAATTGTACTTGAATTCTTATTTGTATGCCCCATTTCAACTAAAAAAAGAGTTTATTTAGTTGAAAATTTATATATTTAAAAAAAATAATAAGAGAGTGCTTCGAAGGTAGTCACATACCTTAAATAATAAATGAACCTTCTGCGTATTTCCGTTTGTGATATAATTCCTGAAATAAATTCTTACGTTTTCTTTTATTAACGTTTAAATAGAACTCATTATTAAAATGGAATTACACAATATATGATAAATACAATCACGTGCTCTCCATAGAATTTAAAACTGACACTAGACTTTTTGTTCCATTCGTAAAATTTACATTAAGTTTCAAATTTGATAATTTAGTAAATATGTTCAAGCATTAAGATTGTTTGAAAAAAATTTCAAAATTAAAAGAAAAACTGCTATGGCTTTTAAATCATGTATATTTTGCTTACCCATATGTGTAAAGTCTTTGATTTTGAGAGTTCGAATTAAGGTTTATCCATTTCTTTATACTATACTTTTGATTTAAATTAAGATTCAAAGCTACTGTGCTTTAGATTTCGAACTACCGTAAGATCCGCTGTATAACGCGCACTTTTAACACAAAAAATAAGATTGATATTTACGGGTGCGCATTATTATGAGAGCTTTAAAAAATAAAATTAGGGCAAGCATAGAAAGAAAATTAGTTTTCTACACATATTTCAATATACAGTTTATTTAAAAGAAATAACATTCATCATAAAATTAACGGGTTCTAAAAGAATATCACTGTTTTCTAAGCCTTTGAATAGTACCTCGAATAAATGACTTCAAAACATAACACTTGATGCACTTTAAGAGTGCAAAATGTACTTGTGCAAGTACATTTTTCAGGTTTCTTCGTTAAAACGGGAGTGCTCATTATATGATGAATATACCTAAAAATTAAAAATTACAGCTTGAAAGTATGGGTGCGCGTTATACGCCGGATTCTACGGTAATTATAGTACAATACGATATTCAATTCTCCATTGAGAAAACTGATTTTAATTTAAATGTAATCACGTTTTTGGAAATTTTTAAGCGTGTACTCATTTTTTGAATAGGTAAATTTATAACTGCTTCAAGTTAATTAGATCACATGATTTAAAATTTAACGTCGTATGATTTATCGATTACTTAAATCGATTAATTTTAATCGAAAAATATTGTAAGATTTTGAAATTTTCTCTTGATGCATATTTTTTTGTTTCTTTTACGCATTAAATTTGTAGGGCGTTATTCAAATGCGCATTTCTTCTTATGATATAAAAGACTTTTGCTTTAACATAAATATTCCTTCTATGCATTCTTTAAGTCTGAAGATATGAAAAATGAATAATAAATGGACTTTCTCGAGGATACACTTTCTTGAAAATCAAATATGAGAAATAATTATGAAGAATTGCTGAAAATAATGTAGCTTTTTAAATAAAAATGAAAAAAAAAAAAAAAAAAAAACCAGAGCAGAAAACTTACTGTTGGGATTGAAAGACGAGGAATAAATATTTTGTAATTTTTCAAATGTTTTATGGGAACAAAATATTATCTAAATCTAAATCGTAAGCTGTAGTAAAAACAAAAGAAAAGAAAATCAAAATTATAAGAATGTAGTTGGATTTAAGGATAAAATGTATATTGTATATTACACAAAATAATAAAAAATACATGAATATGCTCCCTTCTCTTTCCTTGAATATAAAAGCAAATAAAGATCTCGAATATCAACACAAAGTACTAAAAAAAAATAAGAAAAGTGCATATAATTCCATAAGTCTGACTGCAGAAGGTTTTTCTTGTTAAAATTATGCGAAGTTATCGAAGTCTAAAAGGAAGTTATATCGAAACAAAATAAAAATCTAATAGACTTTCGAATATTACATTTAGAAAGAAAACTCAAACTATCAGATAGAAACTGATGAAAATAGCAATTTCTTGTTGTTGAAATAGACTCTGAAAGACTAGAATTTATTTGATTACAATCGATTCGGAATGCAACTATTACCGATAAATTTCTACCATATTTTGTTTCGTTCAACTTAAGCTTAATATGTAACATTTCGTATTACATTTTACACTGGTGTTACAAACGATACATCTCTGAACATGTTCACAATTACTTTCTAATTTGACCAGAATTAGTAACAATATTAATAACTTGAAGAGAGCTAAATTTTCGTGTTCATATATTGAATTGTGTAAATTAACGTTCCTATACTTCCAAAACAGAATTTTTCTTCATTATATCATATCTTTTATACGAAATTAAATGTATCATCCTTAATTTAACTTCAGTTTTAATTTTGAAAAGCTTCTATTTAAAAGTGATCTTAGGAGTGTTAACTTTATCTCGAGGGCTGAAAATATAAACAAACGTCAAATAGATATAACTGTTTTAAATTAAAATTAAATAATTAGAATCTTATACACATTATTTGTAAGAGAATGAGGCTTCCAAAAAGCGTAAAATGTTTAAGATACAAACATAATTTAAAAGTTATAAGCATATGAAAATGAGAAACATTTACCGTAAAATCCGGTGTATAACGCGCACTTTTAACACAAAAATTAAGTTTAAAATTTACGGGTGCGCGTTAAACGCCGAGTATAAAAACGATAACTTCAAAAATAAAAAAAGATATATGTATAAAAAAAACCCTTATTCCACAAAGATCGAAATACTGTTTATTTAAAAGAAATGCCATACCTTATAAGCTAAAAAAAAAAAGGATTGTTTTTTTTTAGAAATGTACTGTTTGTTAAAAATCCTAGGATAATAACTAGAATAAATGGCTTTAAAACATAATAGCATTGATTAAGTATATTGCAGTTTCTTTTGTAAAAATAGGGATGCGCGTTATACGGCGAATATACCTTAAAATTAAAAATTGCAGCTTGAAAGTATAGTTGCACGTTATACACCGGTGAGCGCTATACGCCGGATTTTACAGTATGTGGAAAATATGAATTAAGTTTTACATTGCGTGTGATATTTTCTAAAATAGCGGCTTTAATTGCTAGCAATAAGTTGATTTATAATGTTAAATGTATCCTTATTACCCTGCAGCTATTTTTATATAAACAGAATAACAAATTTTATTTAAAAAAAATAAAATAAAATACGTTTTAAATTTTTTTTAAAAAAAGTTCATTATTTTTCAAATATTTTGAAATGCAAAAGATATATAATACTACACAAAATTATGAAGGATTTCAAGAGTAGGATATATATTATAATTCTATTAAGTTTTATAAATCAAAGGCTACTATTTTAGAAACTAGCACATGCAATGTCAAAATTACTTAAAGATCATTTCTGTAATAAATATTATCATCAAATGCTTATAATTTTTTTAAATCATGATTATAATTTAAACATTTCGTACTTTTCTGAAACTTCATCCCATTACAAATAATGTGTAAAATATTCTAATTATTTAATTTTAATTTCAAAGAATTATTTCTATTTGAAAAGTGCTTATATTTTCAGTCCTAGAGACCAAATTAACATTCCTGAGAATAACGTGCCAAATTTTCAAAATAGAGTTTTCTCTTTATTATCTCAAATTGTTTAAGAAATCTATAATTTCTCACCTCTAATTTCACTTAAATTTCAGTTTCTAGAAAATTCTACTAAAGGGTGTTGAAGGAGCTTAAAAAGTGAGTCCCTTAAAGTTAATTAAATAAAAATCTGAGCATTTGGTGATAAAAAAAAAGTTTGGTTCTGTGAAACTTTTTTTCACCAAACGTTAAATATGATCGTCGACTAGGAAATAACAAACATTTTTTGATAAAACTAAATAAAAACGAAACATATAGACACACAATATTTACAAATTCCCTGCTCTATTTTTCATTGTATTTAACGTAACTGTCAAGACCTTTACCGTATCATAGGACCAATTTTAGAATTACGATGATATAATAATCAGCCACTAAAATTCTATTGTAGGATGTCGCTGCTTGTTCGAGATATTAATTCCTTGCAAAATGTTTTCATGGTAAGAGATTTTAACATCAGTACCAAAGAAAATATCTTTAATAAATCAATACAACTGTTGGCGTTTGCTGATGGCATTGATATTATTGCTGGAACATCCATTGCACTAAGACAAGCTTTTTTACCTTAAGAGAAAGAGGCCCTCGCAATGGGACTGAAAATCACAGAGAATAAGACCAAATACATGCCTTGCCCTAAAACATGTTTTAGCAATTCCCACTTTATAATTGAAAAATATAATTTTGAAGACAGTTTCAATTATTTAGGTTCTGAAATTAACAACAGGAATGATTGTAATACTGAATCCAAAAAAGAATTACTGTGGCTAATAGATGTTTTAGTGAAATACGAAAATAGGAAATCGAAATCAAAGGAAAACAAAGGTTCTATGGTATAAAAGTCTTTTAAGATCAGTATTAACTTATGCATGTGAAACTTGGTCCATGTCTCGAACAGATGATAACAGAACTACGAAAGGTTTATTTAGAAGAAATTCAGGAAAATGAATCATGGCGAAGAAAATCAAATTTAGCTCTATCAGCCATACAAAGAATATGGCATCGTTAATTTAATTAAAACACAACTAATTAAATGGGCAGGCCACTTTGTCAGAATGGTCGAAGACTGCACCAATTAAAAAGTATTCAATGCTCACCCAATTTGCAGGCTAAATCTAAGATGGATTGATATCCTAGAAAAATATCTCCTAGTTTTGAGAATTAAAAATTGGAGAGCAATAGCAAGACGAAGGCTGGCCTGGGAAAGGCTTCTTTAGAAGTCTACCCTAAGCTGTCGAGCCACATGGGAAGGAGGGAAATCGTTTTCCTCCCAAATATTATTTTATTTTCGAGAATGAGAGAAGATCATTCGGTGATAAGTCAGGTCTGTAAAGAGGATATCCAAAATTTTCCATTTAAGATTTTGAAGGGCGCGTTGTATGCATTGTCATGAATAAAAATTTCTTTGAAGAAAACATCCCACATCTCTTGTTTTGGATGGCGTCTCTAATTTATTGAGAAGTTTAGATAGCAGAATATTTTGTGCATTCAAAAAACTAAAGAATCTACACATTTGTTGATATTTGAAGGGCGCAACCATTTTCAATGTTTACGGAACAAGGATACACACTACCGTTCACTAACTAAACTTGACTCACAATGAAGCTCAAAGATGGAGCTAACTGATTTGGTTCAGAAATTCTGTGCATTCATTCCTTATTTTCTGAATGACCATCGTTATTTTTTTCTTCTATTTTCATCATTGGAACTCAAAGGAATTATATTAAATATAGAAATTATCAAATGCATTTTGAAGAAAATGAAATGTAACATACAAAAAGATTTGTATGTATTTGAAAATTTTCATGCATTTATTGTGTATTCAATTATTTTTCAAAATTGAAATTATTATCGAAAATCGAAGTGTTTCTTAAAGGACCAAATTCCAATTTGTAAATTTTAATTATTGATCACCTTATCTCGTTTAGTTATAAAAAGAAACAAAAATATTATGAATTAGAGTTTTGAGGCGTCATTAACATATGATCTCCAATGAATATTAACACATTCACTGCCGAATGTTTTTGAAACTATTGGATGGATAAGTTACATATATGCACAAATAGTTGTGTAGCGGTATAGTTATATTTGATTATGTTTTCCCGATTTGTGAAAATATTTAATATTACAGAAATATTTTATATTATATATTATATTATAACCAGTGGTGAATGTAATTTTCCAAAATTCTCAAGGGGAAGCTTGGTAGCTAATGGTTTTAAAAATATATTTGGAACCAATAATCAGATTATTATATAGTTTAATTTCCTACTTTTTTAACTAACTGCAAAAAATCGAGTTCTATAATGGAAAAATTGTATATTTTAGAAATTAATTTACTATGGCAATTAAATTAATTAATACTTAAGGATCAAAATTTAGTTACTCTTCTGATTATCATTTTTGATATCATTTTTGATTAGTGAAAAGAGCTTCGAATTCATTAAAGGTGTCCATTTTTTGATAAATCTTAATTAAGGTAATTCCGTGCAGAAAATTTAATTTTTGTTTATATGTCTAATTTGTCTAGCAGCTATTCCAAAAATTACCGCAATTGCTGGAGGAAAAATAAGCTGCAGAGTAAAGGTTTCACACAAAAAAAATCATATACTAATTTCTAAAAGCAGCAATTGTTTTTATTTTTTTTTTAATTTTTACGAAAGCTAACTTTTAACTACTTCATAAACGTACACAGTTACACAGTTAAGAAAATCAGTATGTAATTAAATTACTAGTTCTAGTTTCAGACGCTCACAGATTTTTTTTTCGATATGTTTAACCTTTTGCCATAAGAATATTTTTTAAGCTTTTACATATCAGTTAACAATAAATTATTGTCATTAATTATTCTTTATTTCTGTCTTACAAAAAGAATCACATGGCACGTAAAATAATTAATAAATAAATTACTATGGAATTAAAAAAATAAATTATATGTATAATCATAGTCTCTAGTTCAATTTTATCTTGAGTTGGTTTTTAATTAATTCATTAAGGTCCCAGATCGTTCAATATATTCCATGAGATTTATTTCATTTTATATACCCACCTAAGGGAAAATACAATTTTAGCTGCAGCAGCATTTTTTTTTAAAGATGCATATTTTAAGACGAATTTTACTATAAGCCAATGCGACATTGATTCAGTACTCCGATCCGACTAATCAGCATGCCAAAATTAGAAAATCCTGTGATTATAGAATGTTTTCGAACTTCTGGGATAGCATTATATGGGGTAGAGTCCGAAGGAAGGAGAATTAAGAACACTTTTAGCTATCAAAAGCTTTGCCTGTGTGTGTTGTTGCTGATTTTATATGAAGGTATATTTGTTTCTATAATACACTACCTGGTATACCTGTTTTTTGCACGGGTGAATTGAAAAGTTAAACAATACAGATTGAAGGATAAATATTTTTTTAATGAGTTAATTTTAGGTGAATGGCAAATTAAACAAAAAAAAAGCTTTTTGCATTTTTCATCTGATGAATTATTTCCTGCGTTTTCACGAAATTTGGCAAAGAGACATGTTACAATGTGAGAAAGAATATAGCAACATAACAATATGAAAAAAGTTTTAAATGTGAATTATAAGAAACAAGTCATATCAAAAAGTGTGATGTCCTGAATCAAAGAAAAAGTATTTACCTCGGGAAAATAATATCTAATATGGAGTGTGCCATTGTGAACTGCTATACAAGCCTCACAATGTGCTACAATACTATTTATAAAGGTCCCAAAAAGTATATGTGGCAACAAAGCCCATTTTTTCCAAAATACAGACCTTTAATTCCTGGCGGTGGGATCCTGGGTGGGGAGCTACTTTGAGAAATGGCTTTTTCTAGACAATCCCAAACATTTTCAACATGATTGAGATCTGGAGACATCGAGGACCAATCCATTAGACGAAAATCCTCTTATTCAAGAAATTCATGAACTATATGAGCATTGTAGCCGCGTCTTATCGTCCATTAAAATGTCAGCCGAGCCCATAGCACTTGGAAAAACCTCAAATAGACTTCTAGGATCTCATCCTCAAAGTGCTGTGAGTTGAGAGTACCCGCATCGAAAACCTACAGTGGTGTACGACAGTCCAAAACAGTGCTACCACGCACAAGGGTACCTTTGCAACCAAATTTATCGACTATTTTTTTACATAGGAGTTATGAAAGCGAGTTTCATTTTCACTACAGTAAAGACTCTACGAGAATCACTTTGTCTGGTCCATTTTGACTTATCACTGAAAAGAACATGACCCAGTTTCTGTGGTGTCCACAACTGATATTTTCAGCTCAGCTACATCCGATATAACCTGCTGGATGCAGTCAAAGAAACACATCAGATTGGACGCTGGGTAAAAGGACAGTCGTAAGTAAAGACGGCTGTTAACCGCTTACTTGAAAATTCTTCTTCCAGACACCGCAGCAAGGTCGAGAGCAATCAGTGCAGCCGTTGTATGCCTTTGTCGACGTACGCTTAGTTCCATATAGCGATCACGTGTAGATGTCGATGTTCCGGGGCGACCTTGGCTAACCTTCCTGTTGACAGTCCCACTTATTTGGAATTGATCTTATGTCTGGAAGACCACTTTTTTTCGGGTCACTTGCAACCATTGAGCCACCTCCACTTGAGACTGGACAATTCCAAGCCTGCCAATGGTTCTCCATCTCAAGGAATAATTTAAACGATTATATTAGCTTTTTTTTCTTCAAACAGTCTAATTTGTTTGTTTTAATGCAATATTCCCAAAACTGGAGAGGAAATTATCATATGGCTGAATGGTCTCCCTTCAGTAATTTTGCAAAAACTAAAGCTAAACAACATCTTTTCCTAAGCAGAAGGTTGCTATTGTATTACCCGCTCTTCAAAATATGTAAAATACGAATTCTGCCAGTTTTACTGGAGGCATTTTGAAGTTACAAAGAAACACATGTTTGTGACCTTAATTTTGGACATGAATATTATTTTTACATCAGGAAGATTTCGTCCAAATTTTGTAATTCGACATTTAGGTCAATTTGATTTTTTTTTTTTTTTTTTTTTTTTTTTTTGCCAGTCACTATAATTTTGCATTAAAGCAATGGAAAATTTTTGAATAATTAGAGTTTTGTTTTATTATAATTCGAATATTTCGCACAATATTCCCCCCTAGTTCATAATGGTAGAAATATTTCACTGCACTTTCTACATGGCAGTCATTTTCATTCCCGTGGTTTTTTAAGGATACAGGAATCGAGAGACATTGAGATGTCACTTTCCTTTTGTGGATTTTTCGAGCCTTAGATCACCACCCAATTCTTGCCGCATTTCTCGTGTTCCCCTGTTAAAGTGCATAGTAAAAATATTCGATTTAATTGAAATGTGTTGTATATGATAAAATATGTATTAAAAGAAACGTATATATATCATGTATGTATATGTATTAAAAGAAACGCTTGAGTATTAAATTTTTATTCGTCGAACTACAGATTTTAAACGTTGTTTCATATCTTTCAAGAAACAAATAAAAGTCCTATGTTTGAAAAATTTGGATTTTATTAATTCCATCATTTCCATATTATTCAAGTTTGACTAAAATCTAATGTTTCCTTCAAACAGTAAGAAGTTAGACTCTTCTTGATAATTAAGCACATCTTATACTGTGGAAGGGGCTTGTAATAGCGTTACAAGGAGTCAGAATGTATTTATTTGTTTTATTTCAGTAAATTAATATATTTTTAAATAATCTTTTGTTTTCGAATTTTCAATAAGCTCGCCCCCTTTGTAGAGTAATCCCGCCCCGCTAGGGACATGCCCCACAGTTTGATACATGCTTTACTAGGCTTTCAACTTGGTGAATTACACCAGTACTTAAGAGTTCGAATTCCAGGCTTTCTGGGTTAGATTAAATAAAATTCATACCGTGATATGCTATAAAGCGATTGTCGACAAATCAGTCATTGTCAAACTTCTCCCTGACTAGTTGTTTTCCCATTTTTAGGAACATCTGGTTACTCGAGAAACCACTAATATGTAAAAAGAAATCATTCCGTATGACTGTAAAAATAGATTAGAAAATAGGTTTATGTGGTGTACAAACAAAGAAATTTTCACCAGTTTAGAAGATAATGAATTTGAAGAAGGTCCTGACTATATATAATTACGAGCGTCTGGCTAGAAGGAAATGTACACAAAGTCAGAAAAACAATCAAACAATAGAAAAGGCAATAGAATAACATAAAAATGACAATATATTTATTTTAAATAATTATAAATTTGTAGATATTTTAAAAATAGCTTATTTTTTCTTATTTTCAACAGGTAGTTCTTGAGTTGTTTTTGTATTACACGTCAATGCTTTTCCCCAGAGGCATAATATTTATAAATCAATGGAAAATACCTGTTGCTCGTCTTTAGTACATAAAAAATGTACACACTCAAACAGATCATTATATTTTTTTAAAAAAAGAAAAGTATGCATTAAAATTACAAAATCTGTTGAAGTAAGTAAAGTGAGCTAGTTTAAATGAGTCTGTAATGTATTAGTACGTTGTGTTTTCGCTTGAATTTTGGCTTAAAAGTTAAATACACAATCCTGTTTCTCCTAAACAAATCTTTTTTTTTTTATGTTTCAAGAATGCATGTTGAGAAATACTGTAATTTTCTTGTGTAATCAACATATATGTCTTTATATGTAACTGGTTTTCAAAATTTAGCTAATTTTTACCTATGGTTTTTATGAGCTCTAGTAGTAATGGACATATTTTAAAGAAATCCTGTATATATATATAAATAAGTGTAATGTAAAAGATATTAGCTTTGCGCAAATTCAGTATATGCAAATGGACAGATTTTAACGCTAGATGAATACATTCTTGATCAATTAAACATGGCTCAAAGCTCTGAGGTCCGTCACCAATAGTTAAATGTGTGTCTTGAGAACTAAGATGAGAAAATCAAACATTTTTAATCAAAAAGAGAAAAGATATTACACCATCAGACTCTCCTTTATTTCATTGCATTTGTAAGTTCCATTTCTGATTTAGAAAGATATACGTGTAAAATAATACTTTAATGATGCATTAAATGTAAATTTGTGTTTCAGAACATTTCAATACATAATACATTTAATTTCCACTTATAATTACCTTTATGAATTTTTTTTTCAAATTTTTAGAGCTGCATATTTTTTATGAATATATTTTCTACAAACTAGTTTCATATTAATCAAAACTGTAACAATGTTTTGGGAAATTTAGAGGCTTTAGAAAAAATGGTGTACTGTTTTAGGTTCTTAAAAAATCCTCCCCCCCCCCC
>BMAV01000567.1:161784-187112 GCA_019973955.1 Trichonephila inaurata madagascariensis | reverse complement strand
TCATAGGGGAAAATGCAGCATGTTCAAGAAAATATTTTTGAAAAATAGTAGTCGTGCCAGGAACTCGGTCTAAACAAGTACCTTAAGACTAAAAAAACGTTTGCCACTCCCAAAAAAGGAGATATGTTATCAATTCATTTTAGCTCCCATTAAGATTGTCCTATTAGAGGATTCTCTGTCAAGGTCATTGTAACAAATAAACATTTTTCCCAGAATTAACGATTTTTGTATTATATGTTTCAGTATACTCATAAAAAAGTAAATCTTGGCCAATTAATCCTTCAAAATGCTCAATATGCTTATCCATGTATCAAAAAACTCTTTCAAATTGTGAAAAAAAAGCGCAACAGAATTATATAATTTACAACTTCCCTAAAAGAAAGGGATGCAGGTAACCATAACAGTAAGTTCGAAAGCCAGCAAAAGTAATATTTTAAGTTAAAAGAAACGTAATAAAAAATCTCTCATCGTAGGATTACAGCAAAGCAAACAAAATATTTTTTTTTATTTAGCTATAGGATCAAAGATAGCTAATGAGCGTTCAAAGTAGAATCTTTTATTTTTGATGACCTTTTTTCACCAGATGATATATATAAATCATAATGTAAATCTGTATTTTTTTTTGTTATATCAGAAAGTATTTTGTTTTTTTTTTTCATTCCAGTAAATTAATTTTTTTTAACCTTTTATTTTTGATATGCTCGCGCCCCCCTTGAAAGGTTATCGCGCCCCCCCAGGGGGCGCGCCCCACAGTTTGAGAAACACTGCCCTAACGTATTCAAAGTACAAGTTTCAAATAATTGCAATTTTTTTTTTTTTTTAATTTTGAACACCAGCGTACTTTTTAAAAAATTACATGTTCTATATTTTGCCAGTAGAATTTGCACTGGAGTGTAAAAACATGAATTGTATCAAATAAAATAAAAATAAAATGCTTTGTATTGTTCATCGTTCTTATTGGACTTTATATTGAAATTAACTTGAAGTAAAAGTTGCTTCTCGAAGATGTTATAAAATTAATTATACCATCAATGAAGACTTGTCAGCTACTGGTAAATTGCCTTAAATAACATCATATATCAAATTACGAAGACTGTTCAAATGAGTTCAATGTAAACGAAATCTTTGATTAAATAACTATTAAAAATGTTGTGCTTGTAACCGATGTATATATGTAATATGTAAAACCGAATGATCGCTTAAAATACCACAACAATCATACGATTTAATTTTATAGTAAAAACAATTGATATTCATGAAATGTTTTTAAAATTCTAATCCTCTTATTTGTGCATACGTATGGAATTTTATTTAATTTTATTATTTTTTTTTTTAAATTTCTTGGGGTATGCTCAACATGGACAGGATAATTCTAATAACAGGATTTAAATGCATAAAATATTTTTTGAATGTGTGTCAATTATAAATTCTTAAAAATTGTATCAATTTTAAATACAAGTATTTTTTTCTAAAATTAATTTTTCAAAAACACTCACCAAAATTTTATTTACATGCTATGTTTATAATAATACCGAAACATTTGTCTAAAAAAAGCCTTTGTATTTTAAATAAGGAGAAACTAGAAATATATTTTGTGTCCTGAGATAATACAAACATATAATCCATCCCTCATACGAAATTAATGCATTCTTCTTCCTCAAATATAGGCATCATCCGCTGTGATATTATGTAGCTCTTAAATAATAAAGTTTGAGCAAAGGCAAATAAATGAATACTGAAATTTAAATATCTTTCCTTACAAATTGGATCTCAAAACCCAAAGAGCCTATCCTAATTTCCCCCATTTGAAGCGATTAATAAAAGAGAAAGCAACAAATAATTAATTCTACAGGAAAGATTAATCTACATCGAACTCGCTGTTAGTTTCCGGAGATTTAATTGATTTACAACCTTGGCGGAAAACGACTTTAGAACGCAAATAGTGAACCAAAATTTAAGAGTTCGTTAGCGAATGAGATTTATAAAAGGAAGGGAGAAGTGAAGATACAAGATCTCTATTTTTCTTTAATTTAATTTTTTTTCTTTTTATTTATCCCAGGTTTTTTTATTTTTTTTATTTCTAGATATATTTTCAAAATATAAATATTGAAAAAATATTATCATAAAATGCAGTAAATCCTTAATGTCTCCCACAAACCTTTTCAACTGTATTTATGATCTGATTGTTGTGATGGTTGATTGCAATCTGTATCTCACATAATAACTAAAAATGGAAGATATTTCATCACACTGTTGTTCCACCTTAATGTTGAATAATTTCAGTACCAAAATAGAACACTTCTGAAATATGTGCATATACGTTCTGTTAAATGTTTAAGCAGTGCAGACAGAAAGCTGTCCCTTGATATAATATTGAATTTTTGTAAATTATTCGTCATTTGGAGTAATGTTCTTAATATGACGTACCAAAATGATGACATGTAATTATAATAACTTACTTCAATATTCAGCTTCAACATGAATTCTGTAACATATTCAAGACTCATATTCACTCATTTGGATGCATCCAAATGAGTGAAATTGTTATTGCAAGGCAAGTATAGAGTCTCAAAAAGGTCGAAGCTTACACTCCAGCTTTATGATAGGGCAAAGCACAAAGCTTTTTATTATTTATCTTTTAGATTCTACAGAACTGGCATGACAAATACAATCGCCAGTTTCTTTACAATGGAGCCTTTTGCTTTACACATCCAAAAACATATACCATCTGGGATTTGACAATATTTCTAGGAATTGGATTTCCTTTGATTCTGTCTTTTTAGGGTAAAAATTAATTTCTCTTAGGTCTTGAATATTTTTCTCTCTCCTACTATGATTCAATAATTTTGCCAATCCTAAATGCTTGGAGAAATACTTTGAAAAAATTTAATTGCTAATGTTTTCAGAATTATTTTAGTGTATTTTTCATAGTATTGTAACGGGTCTAATCACGTACTTCCTTCTAATCCTCTTGGGGGAAAATTTTCTTTAAATATCATTCTATTCAAAACTTTCTCCCGAAGAAGAAGACACGAATTACGCAAATCAATGCTTATATTTAACGATTAACTTTCAGGTTCGAGAAGAGAAGAGTTTGCATGCTAATTGATAGCGGTCAGTGATTGACATATTGTTAGTCGAGAGTGATTCGTAAATTATTTGCTTGATGTTTAAGATTGACGATTTGGTTAATTAACTGTTTAAATTAGAATAGTGTCGGATTAAAATAGATATATTTAAAACGTTACTCTTCGATTATTCAGCAGGTGTATTGCTAGGACGTGCCAAGTGTAAGTGATTCGATTAATAATTAAATATTCAATTATTTCGTCTACCTCACTTTTGCTCCCATATTTATCCAAAGATGCGTTTCCTAACTTGGGTTGATAAAATTTGTTAGGTTGTTGAGACTTGTTAATAAATTGTGTTTATTTTGACTATGGCTAATTTTCCTTTTAACTCTCGTACACCAATGAATGGGACAGTCCATCCATGACAGTATTACTTAATTTTTCGAGTCTAAGTCTCTTTGTTTCATGATTTCTTATATGAGTTCTAGTATTTTTAATGATATTTTAAAATAAAATGAAAATTATTTAAAAGTCTACGGTATGAGTATAAGGCATATAAGGAGCCGTATCGAGAATCAAATCTTTACAAAAACTTAATTCTACTAAATGTAAAATACCCCATTGTATTCAACATATATAATATAATTATCTTTCTTATCTTATGCAGAGTCAAAATTGTATTTAAGGTATCCGACTACGTTCGGAACCGTGATTTTAAAAAAGGATATAAATAGATACTTTTCATGATATTTAGTGTCACTTAAATTAGAATACATGTATAAAATTGTTTTAACGACATTTTAACAAAAAAAAAATTATTTAAGTACAATATTTTGGCAAAAAATTAACTTAGAATTACCCTTTTTCAAAATGTTCGCCTTTTATTTATTGTTCATTCTTATAAAACTATATATTTACTAATTTGTATATCTCTGTGCAGTATTCTTTATATTTTTAATCTGTATTTATTCTGCAATCTGAATAATGTGAATAATATCTGGTGAACTAACCATATGTGATAGAAAAATCTCGAATATATTTAGTGCAGACGCCAAACGGAAAATTTTGTTCTCTTTGTTTTACGTACTAAATTATCTTTTAGAATTATTCTTTTAATTTTATAAGCTACAGCAATATAAAAGTAAATGAATTTATAAGTATTTAAAAATATATCAAAAAAACCACAAAAGATCAAAATATCTCTTTCTAAAATTTGTCGCAATATTTAGAAGTAGTGATTCTGCGAAGAAATTCGAAAAAGGTACAAAAATTTTCTCCACAAAAACCCAATATGCATATATATAATAATAATAATAAACAGTTAAATTTGAAAAATGTGTTTTTTCCATAAATTAATTAGTAAAATTCTGATTTGTGTTGTGCAATTAGATGTTTCTAAGAATTCATTCCTTATCCTAATTAAATAAATGAAATAGGCTTATAAACGTTAGTTGCTTTTTTAAAGCTTTGTTACCAAAATTAAAATATTGCATTCAAATCAAAATAACTAATAATGTTGTCAAAAATGTTTAAGTAATCCTTCTTAAGCATTAGTATTTCTAAAATTATTTATTTTAATTCAGATTGAAATAAATTGCATTTATTCATAGTGATAACTAAAAAGGAACTGAATAAATAATTAACTAATAAAACTAACTAAAATAAGTAATAAATAAATAGTTAAAATTTGTTGGACAATAAATTTTGTCTTCTTTTCGATTTCTGCAGTTTAGATTTCTTTATTAATATATAGAGTTTATAAAAATTTATCTGTTCATAGTTATATATTTGAATTCTGATGAGTACAAGTAAACATTTTATTTCTTAAATAAAAGCATGAATATTTTTCGAAATGACTTTATTTCTTGGTATTTTATTATTTTTTTATTGTAATTATGTGTATATCACATATACAGACTCCATACACGTATACGAGGTATGGCAATTAAATATATGGACTGCGAATATCTTGGCCGTTAGGCTAGTTGTGGAGAAGTGGGAACGGAATGTAGTTGACACTGATAATTTCGGTGCAATTGGGACGTTATACGGCCTCCTGTTTAGTTCAGTTTTGCTGTCATTCTTGTTTGAGTAAGAGGTTGTTGTGTTGAAGTGCTGCGACCTTGATAAGCTTAAAAATGGACCGTCACATACATTTGAAAATCCTTGTGAAGCTAAAAAAAATATCTAACATAATGTTTTAAATTGTTAACCCCTTCAGAGGACCAGCGGAAGGAGAAAGAAACGCTTCCCCAGACCCTTACGTTCGGAGAGGATAGGCACGCACGGGACAGGTCGAATTTCCCTTCAAAGCCTATATATAATGTCTTTTAAAATTTCATATAAAGTTTAAATTGCAATTATAAATATACTAAAACTTACAATTTACTATCATTGATAATATTTGAACATGGAGTACAAAAATTTTCGCTGTATTTAAAAAAAACAATTGCGAATTTTAAAGAAAATGTTTTCATTTTAATAAAAAAAAAATTACGTATACTTTGAAAAAAATTGACAAAACTCCCATACATTTAAACACGAATATATAAAATATTAGAAAACTAAATCAATTCATTCAAAATATAAACAGAAATTCATGGAACAATGGATCACGAACCTCGAAAAATAAACATGTGCAGTTGTTTATATTCATAAATATCTCGAAACTAACTTTAAAAAAAAACCACGGAGCTGAAAGCGCATATTGAAGTTGAAAATTTTATGAAACATTATTCGAAAAAAAAAACCGGTTTTTAACCGCCATCTAGTGCTTGTAAAAATTAATATAAAAACATTCCTCTGATCACACCGGTGTGATCATTGTCCTACGGGGAAGGACAGTTCAATCACATATATGATACCGTACAACGTGGAGGGAGAAACGCGTGATCACATATATGTGATCATGGTCCTGAACGGATTAAAGGAGTTTTTCAGGGATAATCACATGTCATATGGTCAAATTTTTGAATGGCACAAACAATTTTAGCAAATTCGGGATTTGTTGAAGATGACGAACGTTCTATTTGATCTGTGATATCAAAAACTGATTAAAAGATTAAGAAAATTATTGAAATCTTCCGTAAAGGTAAGGATGATGTTAGATATTGGGAGCATTGGCAGAGAGACAGTAAGAAAACATTTTGATCGACGATTTGCATTTGACGAATGTTTGCGCAAAATCCCAAAAAATCATACATTCGAGCAAAAAATGAACAGTAAACGGTTTTGATCTGGCATAAATGAAGGCTCTGAATTTAGTATTAATAAATTAGTTTTAAAATACATTGTGCAGCACTGATGCATTAAAATTATACTGTCTGAAGTACCCTCTCTTCGAACGAGTTAATTTTTTTAAAAAAACTAAAACATTCTTGATAAATAGTTGAATTGTCAGGAGAGTAAACCGAAATGCGCAACAATGTTTACGAACATGTAAAATGATATTTTAAAATGAATGCTCATATTATAATTAGTTTTAAGCGAACTGTAATTTTAAGCCTTACAGAATTAGCATTTAGAATTGATATTAAACAATGAAAAATAACATAAAATTCCAATGAAGAGTAATAGTGTTATTTTTAATATTTAAAGCGAGATGACTTCAAAATGTCTTATCCCGGGGGCAGACACACACTCGATACTAGCGTTAATGGTCACGCGGGTTGATTGAGTCACTCCAATCCTTTTTTCTTATAATTATTTTATTGTACACGATACAAATCGTGATTCCAGTGAATAATTCAATTAAGAGAAAGTAAACTTACCTGCTTTTAAGAACTTTTCAATTTTTCTTTGGTAACAAATAAACAGCTTTGCCAGAATTAACGATTTCGTGATCTGTGTGTCCCGCGTTACCACTTCCGGGTTAAAAGTGTGTTCATTATGATAATATGTATGTTAATGCTAAAAGAAATTGTGTAAAACGTTTTTCAATATGCTTTATATGTTTGAGAATACTCATAAAAATAAGTTTTGGCCAAATAATCCTTCAAAGTGCTCTCCATGGTTTTCCAAATATCATAAAATTCTTTTGCATGGAAAAAAGGGCAAAAGAGAAATACATTACTTACAACTTCCCTAAATGAGAAACAAACACACAAGAGAGGGGTCATAACTAACTGTACCAATAACTTAGAAGGTCAAACGGATTATCAGCAAAAACAGATTACAGCTATAATGTGCAGTATTTCAAAAATAATCAGTGATGATTTTTTTTTTTTTTTTTTTTTTGATTCTGGATCTGGGATTTGATTTTTTCTCTAAAAGAGTAGTATTTTAGATTTACAAAGAAAACATAATAAAAAACTCTCATCATGGGAATACAGCAAATAAAATAAAAGTTTTTTTTTTATTTGGTTATAGTATCAAAGATAGCTAATTAGGTATTGAAGGAGTTTTTATTTTTGATGACTTATATCGCCTATAAATTATATCAGAGTAAAAGTGCATTTTTTTATTATGTCTGAAAGTAATGTGTTTTAATTCATTCCAGTAAATTAGTTATCTTTTAAATCTTTTATTTTCGATATGATCGTGGTCCCTCGTAAGGGTATCGCACCCCCAGAGGGCTGCGCACCACAGTTTGAGAAACACTGTACTTCAAATTTAGGTCGAGTAGATGAAGTGATGGGTTTCCCAGGTGGGAGGTCATTACACACCACTTAGCGCGGGACTTCTGCCCAGATGGTTGAAATTTTCCTAGATATGGTTTATATTTTTACATGTAAGTTTTTATCTTAATTTTTTCTGTAGAAAATTTTCTTAATATTCCTCTCTTTCAGAGGTACATTAATATTCTCTTTTCATAGTTTCATTTTACTGAATTGTCAGGTTTATCATCCACGTGTGTTAGAAATAGGCTTAACTTTTCAGCATGGCTCAGGTTTTGTTTTTTTTTCTCTTTGTTTTCTATTAAGTCGAAAATTTCTGCTGTACGGGGAAGGTAGATCCATAAAGTATTGTTTAACCCTAAATCGTGGCCTAATTCAGCTACAGCTTTAGAAATCATATTAGGTCTTCAGTTTAGTCCAAAGACTTTTTGTATTTACACTTGTTGTGTCCCTTGCACTGAAATTTCTTTCTTCTTTGACGCTGTAGGTTTAAGAACTTTTTTACTTTTATTTTATAACTATGTATTTTCAGGCATTAATTTAGGCTGCGTTGCGCTAATTAATGTTACAATATTTAGATATTATATGTATGTGTGTGTTATTTTCTGGCAAAATGCTTATAACTATTGTTGTGATAATTGCTGTTACAACATATGATTATTTTTTCAGTACTTCCTCTACATTGAGTTAAGTTCTAATTTATTTTATATATATCCTGCTCTTTAACAGATATTGACATAATACGCATATCATTATTCCACTAGAATTCTCATTTCAACAAACTTTAATAATCATTACTCCATAGAGGAACAAACTAAACGACAAATGCATTGGGATTGCTTTTAGTTCTTTTAAGTGGAGCAAGGGAGTGGGTGAGTTTAATCCTATGAGGTTTTACTGTTTAAAAGGCATTTTAAAAGTCTTCGGAGGCTTTTCCATTTCCATCTATTTTCAAATTTATTTCACCATCTATAGGTGTCGACGCCGTAGAGAGCATATTATAAGCCTTGTAGAAGGAATACATTTTCAAAACGCTGAGGCATAAAGAACATTGAAATTACCAAGAAATCTATGAATAATTTGAAGGAACGATGTAATTTATGGTTTTATCTTACGGTTAATTTATATTTCCTTTAAACTAAGATTATACCATGGTATGTGTGTCTAGGCTATATATCACTAGATTGGAATTTAAATATTTAATTATTTGTATTTATTCTGTGCATGAGAAAAATTAAATTAAATGTATAATTTTATTACCAAATTAAATTAAATCTTGCAATAATTGCTATTAATAGAAATGCGACTTCCGGAAAATTATTTTAATCTTTAAAAAAGTTTGAAAAAATGAAAAAATAGGTGCTACAAACATTTATGTAAATGTCACATGTAATAAAGAAAATGTAGAAACAATATTGATTTTAAAAATGCATTTTTTATATATTTATTCAAAAAAGATAACAAAATCGTCTGTTTTACTATTTTAGGCCACTCTATACGTTTAAAAGGGTACAGAATTAACATTTATACATTGAGTCATTAACAGTAGTAATATATATATATTGTTACGAATTTTGTGTAAAAAGTGTAAATAAGCTGTATTTGGATGTGTAATGCATTTATATTACTCTATGTTATAATTAATTTATGTCAAAATTGTAATATTCATTAGCAATGCCGTTCCTTACCCTGTAGTGGTGATTCAGTGAGAACTTGGCGAACTCTTGGTGATAGAGCCAAGTTGGCATCATATTTAACTACCAGATTGGCCACCAATTTGGCAACTTTGGCGTACATTTTGGCGTCATTGGTGACCATGTTGACGAGTTCGAGACCCTCTGGAGGCATCTAGAAAGTAGTGGATCTCTCCACTAATTTCATTCACTATGACGTGTGCGGATTTTTCGGGAAGTTTCCACCGGATCTATAAATAGAGCAATGCCAGCCACAACCAGGCAGTCTTGATTCAACCAGCAATTAGTGAGCATTGTTTTGATTATCGATTAGCTCGCCTGTGCTTGTGAATAATCTTTTATATGTGTGTATTTTAAACACTGATAATTGTATTTCATTGCTGTTGAGGGTGGAAGACCTTGGGAGATTTACTCTGTAAATATTACTGCGGAATCTTGTATTTACAGGGTTGGATTTCCGATAATAAGTTCGCATCGCTCTTAAAGAACTGTTATTTTTCTTTGTGAGTGTTTCGCATAAAATCCTCAAACCCGGATCTACGTTCCAATTTTTATATATATATATATATATCACTCAATTAAAAAATTGAAATTCTATGAATTTTATAATACTAAAACTCATTTCAAAATATCAATGGCGAATATAGAAAATAAAATATCGACGTTTTCAAACAAAATTATTTTTTTTTATAAAATAAAAATTTATAAAATATCCAAGTGCAACCTCGGACTTAGGACCTATTGGTGGGGTTAAACTAGTTTGATGGCGCCAACCTTCCCCCTTTTGCAACTTGATAAGTTAATCGGGAAATATCCAATTCTCAAAAATTTAAAAAGTTAATACTTAAAAATTAAACTATTCGCCATCGCATTCTAAAAGATATTATAACATTAAAATGTTAAAACTCTAAGACAATTAAGTGCACAATATAGTTGAACCATCGAACACCAAAGATGATGCACCCATCTTTAAAATAGTTGTATAGGTAGAAAAAATATTTAAAATCCGAAAGTTCGAATTAAAAACCCAGTATATTCACAAATGAATAGTGCAAATCATCAAAAATTCTCCCAAGAGCATCCTATCAATACTTCAATTCACAATTTCTGAACAATTTCTCATATTTCTCACAACAATCATTACTCCTATATTGCTCATAACTCCCTCTAATGCCATATAAATACAAATGATCCATATTCTCATATTAGAGTTTAACTATTCAGTATTAGATAATACATACTATATATATATATATATAGAGAGAGAGAGAGAGAGAACAATAAAATCCAATAAGATACCAAGTGAATAAGTTGGATAACCTAAAATGCCGTAGGAGAAAGGAATTAAAGTTAAAGAGGCACAACAAATTTAGTTAGAGCTCGAGACTGGACTAAAATGCAGGCCTATTGTGATTTCTACAGGTGTCACTGAATTAGGCTAGCGATTTAGGGTTAGCAATGCTTTATGGATACACCTTCCCCTAAGCAGAAGTTTTCGACATAATACATAACAAGTAATATAAATAATTTTCAAGTCAATTCCTACTTAGATCAACAAAGAAAATTTTTATTTTAGCTACATTTTATTAAATAGTTACAATTAATAGAAATATGTATATACATATGACAGAATCACAACATTAAGAGGTAATTAAATTTTATTAATTAACATTAAAGTATCGTATTGTCATCGAAAAGAATCGTGTATATAAAATTTCAGTTGAACTGAAAGCTTTAAAACGTGACAAAAAATTTTTTTCGATTTTTGACACAAGTCCTCAAAAATAATGCCAACGTGGTGGATTTGTAATTCTTTAAATAATTAGTTTTATTCAATTAATATTTATTAATAATTAATAAATTATTGCATTGTCATCTAAAATAATCATGTATATTAAATTTCAGCTCAATTGAGTGCTTTAAAATGTATGTTATTGACGATTGAGTGACATTGATTTTAATCAATCTACTATTCGTTTAACAAATGATTTAAGAAAAAAAATATTCTAGTGTGTTATAAATTATTTTTCACAGCAAAAACACACAGAAGTGATTTTAAATGTTCTAAGGAGTTTAAATGTCTTAATGAGTTTAAATATAATCGGTTTCTTTTTTGATTGTTGTAAGAAAAATTGGTGAAATTTTTTCTTTCAAATAAGAAATAATGTCAATAGAAACTATTTAAGTGGAAATGCAATGTTTGTTCTTAAAGTTTGATCCCCTGTACTTCTTATTTAACCATGAAACTAAAAGTTTATTAAAATGTAATTTTGTTGCAATTTTCAACGACTTCGGATGAAACTTAATTGTTATACACAATTTATCTTGCAAACAATCTAAATTTTTTGTTAAAAAGAGCTTTTGTACTTAATGTGATTGCTATCATATTCATAGAAGGCTATATTTCTTTTAAAACATTTAAAAGCTAATTAAGTTATTCGTAAGCCTTAAGATAAGCTATGAAACCTGTCTAAAAGTGATATTAAAAAAAATCTGCATTCACAAGTCAATAACTAACTATAGTTATTTGAATTTTCTCAAAATTGCATTTTTTTTATGAGACTGTTACATGAATATTCCTTCTGTATGACTGAGTAATTTATGATAACTTAATGATTCATAATTATTATGAATTGGTAATTGTGTGTGATAATTGTTTTTCCCGTCCGAGAAGAAATTATTTTTAAATTAAATGAAAGAAGCTATTTCTGTTTTTGTAATATTCTGTATAATATTTTATTATTACCTGCATCACAATGCTGTAGATTATTATTTTTTTTATCTTAAATTGATGTTTGCTATTTTTTTATTATATTTAATACTTTTCTTCAATTTTATTGTTGTATGCCCCTCCCATCCAAAGAAATACCTTGTATTATTATTTTGCGTTGTTTACCCTTTACTTATATTAAATTATTCATGTAATTATACTCAAATAACATTAAACACTGAATACTTTATTGCAATTAATAATTGATGGTTTAATATTTTTTTAATATCTATAAGGGCATTATCCAGATATATATAAGGGATCAAGTGAAACTTTATTATGAAAAGGAATTTTTCGATGTTTTTGTCTTTTCAAATATCTCGTTATTATTTTTCCGGATATAATTTTTACTAAAGATTCAGTAAAAATCTCATATCTGATTTGTGAGTTCAATCAGATTTGTTCAGTACTTATTTGCTTTGTAATTCCTTTTTCTTTCCTTTCTTTTCATGTCAAAGCGGAAAATTCCATTCCAACTTGCAGTACTTCATTTTTTTTGTATTACTATTATCATGCCGTACAAGTTTCAATCATCGAATAGCATCCTCTAAAACTGATTTCTTATGACTTTTCGTGCCAAATGGGTCTGAAAGATTGTATTTTACCCCTTTTTTATCTCCTCTCTTTCCTGTTATATGTTTAAAACAGAGCTTGGATTCTTTTTCAATATAATATCACATGAACCTAGGTTTTTCAGATACTGAAATTGAAAAACAGCACAAAATAGATTGTAGCCCATCACAGGAAAGTATTATATACTACCGACAGAAGAACTTTTTCTTGAAGCTTAAAATGAGTTTTATTTTCGGAAATAATATATATATATACCACCGGGAATTCAATTGAACTTGGAGATTTATAGAGCTCTATTTGAGGTGGTTTTCGAAAGAAGTCAGTTAAGAGTTTCAAGCTTTTACAGATCAATACATATTCAAATGGACAATAAAGTATTTTGAATACTTTGTTTGTAATATGCATTTGACAATAGATTGTAGGTCATATTTTTGTATCATTTATTGCTTTAATGATAAATGTACGTACAAAATATTGATGCACCCCACATACAAATAGCCGATAGGTCAATTTCGAGAACTCGTGACTGGCATATTTTCAGTAGATTCGTAGGTTAGTGACCTGGTTCATCTTTAAAATAGCACTAAAAAGCACATGCACGATATTTCATCCGAGGCTCAAATCCTTAGGTTTGCAAGATGTTGAATTCGGGAGAATGGAGTATCATTGGCGTGTTCGTTGTGTGAATGTCAAAATTTCGAGGTCTTTATCAAAAGCATTCTTGTTAATTCAGAGTGTGAAGGTAATAAAGGATCAATCAAACTTACTTTAAAACCTTTCTAAGTTATTATTTTTATGCCTCTTGTACAAATATTACTTATTTTTGCTGAGTTAAGATAATATATTTTTGCCGTAATATATATTTAGAAAATATTATTATGTAAAATGATAAAGGAAGAATATTTATTTTTTCAAAATTTTATAGCGATTCCATCCGAGCTTATTATTGTTGACTTTCTTAGCTGAATAAAATCGATTATAAAAAGAAAATAATAATAATATAAATTTGCTTAACAATAAAATATTTTCTTCTCAAATTTTAAGGAATAATTTTTCTAGAATTATTTACCCATTACTGAAATTTATTAAAACACTGCCCAAACATTTATAAAAAAAAATATATTGTTTACTTCGTTTTGTATAAACAACGTAAACTTTTTGTTTTGTTTTGCAATTAAGACTTAATACCCTTCATGTTACCTACAAGTGCAACATTAATAATCGATCAATCAACAGTTCAATAAAATAATTTATAAATAATTGATTTTCAATCATTATTAAACAAAACAAGTTTTACTAACTGTTTAGTTATTTTTACTTCATTTTCAAGCACTTCTGTATTTTAAATTCCAAAAAAAGTTCTACACAAATTTTATATTAACCGACAAGCTGTAATGTGCTTCAATTAGATTTTCCTTTAAAGTTTCCAGATAAAAAGAATATAAAGTTTCATGAGCCCTGATTCTCTAAATTATAGTATAAACAAAGGGCCTGTGCACATTAACAAACATACGATGAAATTCTATACTAAAAAAATACTTTACACACAAATAAATAATTTAGCAAAATTGGGGAGTAGTGTTCAATATTATTACCAGGAAACTGAGATTGGTTCATTAATGAACTTTTTCGAATATTAAGATTATTAACTTTTTA
The DNA here is from genome assembly GCA_019973955.1 of Trichonephila inaurata madagascariensis. NCBI lineage: Eukaryota > Metazoa > Arthropoda > Arachnida > Araneae > Nephilidae > Trichonephila > Trichonephila inaurata. The sequence continues at coordinate 172,732 of BMAV01000567.1, read as the reverse complement.
GGAAAAATATATTGATGAGGAAAATTATTGTAACTAATATCCTTATCAATATAATTAAATAAGTCAGAAAAGCTCATATTGAGGTTAACTCGTCCATTAATTTATCAGATGAAAAATGCAAAATAAGAGTTACGTTTAATAGTTATTTGATCAAATTAACCTAATCTAAAATGATGTCATTTTATCCCTTAATTAAAAAAAACCCAGTAAGCTCAAATCGAAATAATTCTAATGCCACATAATTTAGATGATACTATTGTAGTAATGTTACTTTTCAAGCATTTGCTTAAGAACCCGACTTTTTTACCCGTTCTTTTAAAGAGTAAAAATGCTTCACTTAGAAGATAGTTTTATTTTTAAAAACTTAGGCATACAATATTTTTTTCCTCTAAATTGCACTCAAGGTGAATTGTACAAGTTCTATGTTAAAGTTCATCAAGATCGGTAGTTGAAAATACTTTAACTGGAGCACATGGCCCTGTTGGTCTCGTATCTGCTATCATTCGATTTTGTTTGCCTGTGAAAAAATTCTGTTTCCCTAAATATAAATGAAATATTTGCTGTAAAAGAAAATATTTTATATAAGTCAAATATTTATATATATATATATATATATATTATTGAAACAACATTTCGAAGCTAGCAAATGTAGATTTTTGAGACCAGTGAAATGGGCGTTTCAAATAATTCGTATATTATTAGGAAATAAGGATTTCAGAAAGTTGTTTTAAATTGAAGTTGGCGTGAAAGAACTCTGTGATAGGCTGGCGGAATTTGTAAGCAAAGTTATTATAAAGTATGTCTGAAGAATAGAGAACCAGTCAAATATGAAAAGCAGACTGGCAAAAATTGAACTACAAACCCAAAAGTTATATAAGAATAAGTAACTATTAAGACGCCCAGTGGCTGAGAGGTAAGTGCATCGCGCTTCCACACCACAGATCCAAGGTTCAAACTCTGGACAGGGCAAGTTTATTAAACCTGTCATCCCTCCAGTGGGTCGATAAATGAATATCAGGCTTGCTTGGGAACTTAACACTCGGGGTTTCACGTCAGGCTGACCACTTGGCCGGAACATCTCTTGCACCTCAGAGCTCAAGGTCGCGTATTCTGAGTTGAACACATTAGGCCTTGGCCTTCATGGGCTGTTGAGCCACTGAGTTAATTTAAGGAATTATTAAAATAAAATAGTGATAATGGAATTTAAATGAATTGAAATAAAATCCGGCTAAGCTAATATACTTCTAGGTTTTTGGAAGCTAATATTTGTGTTTGCATAGTTTGATTTTTTTTAACTGAATTATTAATACTATTAAAGAATTTTAATACATATTTTCGAGTTTGCATAATAATGGAGAAATTGCTCGTTGATCTGATTTCCATCATTATGATGAGAACAAAATTAAAAATATATATGAATTGCTCATATATAAAAAATTTATACATTTCTTTATGAATATATTTAATATTAAAATGCAGTAATTGTGCCCGGCATTACAAAAACGCATTCCTCCTTCTCAGATCGCAGTCTTATTTCTATATATACCATTCTATTCCTCTCTAAAAAACTTTTTAATTAACTTATCTAAACTTAATGATACCTTCAAATTAATCTCTTCAGTATTTTCTCCATCAACTGAAATTCTTATACCAAAAAAAGTTGATTAATTTTTAGCAATAGTTTCCTCACATGTAACTGAAAAACTAATCAACTTTATTAGTTATTGAACACAAATAGACCAAAAGAGGGAAAAAATAGCTGTAGAGGTTTGATGAAATCCCTCGTAAGCTCTATTATTGATTACATCTGGCGATCTTTCCACTGTTGGGTTGATATCTAAGTCAGATTAGATTGTATAAGATAACGTTTTCCCAGAACACTTTTAAAATTTAGGGAAAGGCTTATATAATTTATAGTTCCCAAACTCAAGTTAGCTGTAGAAAATAATGAGTTTTATCATCAATCACAATAAAAGTAAACAACTTAACGCTGATGACGGTATTAAAATGCATGTGTAAATATTGATTACTATCAAAAGCACATCATATCCCAAATGACTATCTTTTAAAAGGGGTCTTTTAATTTTATTACTACATCACATCTGATAATCTCTAATCTGTTTATTTGTGACTAAAACCTATAAGAGACATTTCGTAAATTAAAGGGGAAAAACAGTTCAGTTATCATTTATATACCGTAAAAATCCGGCGTATAACGCGCACCTATACTTTCAAGCTTATTTTTTTTTTAAATTTTAGATAAATACGCCGTATAACACGCACTCCTCTTTTTAGGAAGAAATCTGAAATATTAATATACATTGCTCTTATGTTTTGAAGTAATTTATTCGAGGTCTTATCGCAGACATTTGACACAAAATAGTTTTTTTCAAGAACTACAACCTTTTAGTTCCTAAGGCAAGTTATTTCTTTTATATAAGCAGTATTTCGATACATGTTGAAGTAAAAAAAAAATATGCTCATCTCTTTTGTTATTTTTAAAGATATCGTTTCTATACCTAGTGTATAACGCGCACCCTTAAGTTTCAATGTTATTTTTTGTGTTCAACGTGCGCGTTATACGCCGGATTTTATGGTACATGTATATATGTATATATCTGTGTGAATGCGTCCGTATCAAACTACTTATGAGTACATAGCATCGTATAAGATTGAGTCAAGTAGGATTCATAAAGGCACTATTACATGTAAAATATGCCTGGGAATGTCATAAGGTAGTGAGAAATTTAGCATGGGGAAATAAATATGAACTACATTAATTTTCTAGTATTGATAACAATCGAATTTCGATTATCATGTAAGAAGACAGAAGTTTGAAATATATTAATTGTAGATTGTAATTCAAAACATATGAATACACATATTACATAACTTAATAAAGCAATTTTTCTTTGAAATCCAATTAATTGAAAATGTGTTTTTAGATGGTTAAACTTGAAAAATTAAGGTATTTTATCAGCAATTTTCAGTAAGAATTATATAAGAAAAGAACTACTAACTTCTAACGCGCAACAGGAAAGTTACTTAGTTGTCAATTGCTATTATTATTTTGTTAAGTACTTAGTTTATGTAAGGTTGGCTTAGATACGCCCATATATTGAAATAACTTACATATTGAGAGAAGAAGGTGGCAACAAATATTACACATAAGCTACTAATATCTGTGAATATAATTTATTAGTGATAGGATTGTCTAGGTGTACATGTCATTTCCATTTATACGAGTATAATATGTGGAAATGTGACTATTTTATCTGAGATTCAGACTCCTTAAGAGTAATAGGCAAGTTGTCAGTAATACTAATTTCTGCTTAATGCAACGTGCGGATAGTCCTTAATTGATGTAATGGCTGTATAGACTTTGAAAGAACAGACTTTTGAAAGACTTTTTTACTTCGTGCTTCGAATACATTTAGTGTATCGTATTTAATGATAGAAAATATATATTCGTTTCTTATAAAAGATCCTCTAGTGTTCATGGTTGGACAAAACAAGCAGCTTCTGAAGTGAATATGAGTGGACCAGGTGGCAAAAGTCAGATTTTGTTCCGAAGTTTATAAATTTTAGCTGAACAAAGTAGAATGACCATCAATGGTGCTGCCAGAAATGTAAATGCCCTATGAATTCTTAGGATGATCTCTTTGACAGGTTGAAACAATCTGTAGTACAAGAAGGGTATGTTGTCATTTAGCAATGCTGGATAACACTTAATGTTTATAACACATGAATGTCTATCTATCGGACAGTACACTAAATGAGTGATTGATGTTTACGGTTTCTTGTGATATAATTTTAATTATACGTAATTTCTGTCATAAGGATATTGAAATATTAGAATAAAATGTTTAAATAGAAATACTGATTGTTTTTTAATTATGAAAATAAAAGTTCATTTGTTTGTTTAAATAAACTAAAAAATTCCAAAAAGCGAGGAAATCTCGCATTAGAAGATTAAAAAAACGAAAAAAAAAATTGTAAAGAGTGAAATTCGCAGAAAAAAAAATTCAAAGACAAAAAGGATATTGTGACTTGTAAGGGGAAAACTTGAGAAAAATATTAATAGTTCATAAGTTTAGGATAAATTTAAAGAAAAGTATATGTTTTTTTCAATCTGAAATTCTTTGAACTAGTTTATATTGAATTTAAAAAAAAGTAGCGTACCCCTTTACTCTTTCCTTGGACCATTCAATTTTTTCCCGAAGTTCCCGAAATTTTATTACTTGTGCAAAAGTTAAAAAACAAATTATTATAAGTAGCTTAATATATGATGAAAATACTTTTTTCAACCGGTTTCACAAAACAAAATACTCATAGAGATTTAAAAAATTCCGGCATGAAAGAAAATTAATAAAAATATTCAGTCGTTAAGAATAAAACAACGAAATATTTTTCTTCGAAATTTCATTCTATGCTTCAGGGTAAATAAAATTCTTTGAAGCATATAATTATATACTGATCGTATTTTTTTTTTCTTCTTTTTCTCTTTTGTTGTTGTTGTCGTCAGGTTTGAACATTTATAGAGGAAAAAATTCTTAAAGGAAACGCAAGAAAAATAGGAGCTTTTTCTTTTCTACTTATTCGAAAACGTCTTTTTCCAAAAAAGGGAGAAAAGGTGCAGGTTGATGTAGTGTACGAGCAAGTTGCTGGTATACGCTAAATAATTTCTCAAGTTAATTAAAAAGTGTTCCGTAAGTAGTAAAAAATATGTCGAAACAGTTGCCAAAACTGTCAGTTATGTGTATGTAAAGAAGGAAATTATTGGAGAATTATTTCTTCACTAAACAAATAACAACTTATAGGCTTAGAACTTTTGGTAGACGAAAAATTCAAAACCGTAAAAAGTAATGTGACAAAATACATTTTCTTAAATAATGAAATTTTTTCTTATTAAAAAAAATAGTTTTCCCCCTTAGGTTTTTTTACAGGCTACTCACTAAACAAAATAGAAGAGTGAGTGCTAAGTAAAGTAGAACCCTTAAGTCGGTGCTAGGGATCTTGTAATTTTTGAAACACGTCCAAGTGCTACGTACTACACTTGAAGTGGAATCCCCTCTCGAAACTTTCACTCTAAGCCAGTGGTCTTCAAACTGTGTTCCACGGAACCCTGAGGATCCACGAGGCATACCCAGGGGTTCCACGAGTCACAAAAATCTTTGATGAAAATTATAAATATGTATGCAAAAAGGATTCGCGTTCTCTTTGAAACTTGCATAACCACAAGTTTCTAAAGCTAATCCCACTCCTTAAAATTGAACATTTTACTTACACACAATATAACTTTGTTTTGCAATACTTTAATAACTTTTATTGTAACATAAGAGGAAGGAATATTAAACCATTTTTTTCTTTATATGTGCCACCTACTAGATTACGAATATTCTATCGTTTAGCATCCCGGTTTACTCGAAATAATTTTACACTCGTTAGTGCAATGCTTTGAACAACTAAAGAGTTTTTTTTTTAAAGGGAAATCACCTTTTTTGCATTCGTGGAAAAACACGAAGGATAAAAGAGATGTAACAATTTATCGATATATGAGCAGATTTGGTATTAAAATCTAAATTTAAGCAAAAACAGCTAATAAATTTTAGTTTAAAAATTCATACAAAATATACACAGGAATTTTCACATGCATATACACATTTTAATACCATTCAAAAGAATGAATTTAAAAGAAAAATATTTCTCTCTGAACGTGAAAGAAATTAAACGAAAAAAGAAATTAAATGAAATGCCACTGCAGATAATTTCATTAGACCTAGACTTCGACAGTTTTTGTAAAAAAAGTGCAAGAACATATCTTAGTTACTAAATGGGTTACATGGGTAGAATACACTTGGATCACAAGTTAAAATTATTAATATGAGTAAATTGTATTAATATTACGTTAAAAAAGTTTAATAAAAATACAGTAATTTTAAAATTGTCTCTCCATACAGAACCTATAATTCGTTGATCTCCTTTAAATACTTTTTTTAAGAAATTTCCTTTTTAGGGGGTGGGGAATAGGATTCCTTGAAAATACCTTATTTTTTGAAGGATTTCGTGAGTTGAAAAAGTTTGAAGACCACTGCTCTAAACTAATTTCAGGACGTTGAGTACGTCACATTTAACTTGCTTTAGATCATCTACACGGCAGAATTTCTGTAGCATCAGGATTTCAACCTGCAAATTGAAAACGCAGTCCACGATTTCGTGATCATGATCACTAAGTTTCCGCGGCTTCGCACTAGGAAAGGAAGTAAATATTGCTTTATTTAAACGTAAACATTATTAAGACTGTCAGTCAAGTAAAAACTTTTTAAAAACCGATTTTGAGTTTTTGGTATTTTTAAAATCTCCAAACCATTACCTTTCCAATGATGTAACATACAAGCCATTATATGAATTAGAAGTATTTAAAAATGTCTTTTTTAAAAAATAATCAGCTGCCCCGGACCACGTCTACTTCGACAGATTAAGCATGAATATTGGCTTTTTAAATCTCAAAACTTGCAAAGCCTCCACAAAATTTCATTTAATCATACGCAATTAACAGTAGATTAAATGTGTAATAACTGCAAGTTTAACTGTTAAGTTTATACGTACTTTTGGAGCCAAGTTTGTCCAAATGTTGAAAACATTTACTTTTAATTTAAAATTTAGTACCTGGACGAAATTTTTTTGTAGAGCAGTTAGAAACAAATAGTAAAATTTCTCCTTTCGAAATTTTAATACTTTTAAATACCTAGTAACTTGTTTGTGATGATTCTATTTAAAATGCGCTTTTTGAAAAAAATGATAATTATAAAATTATTTCAGAAGCTTTCAAATGAGATATATGGTAAAAATGATGATGCACTTATTGCAACCAATATAGATACTGGACAGGTAATAGCTGTTAAGGGGATGGTGGACTTTGAAATTGGCGAAAATCGTCCAAAATATGGAAAAATTTTTTTTTGTGAATTATGAGTTTCGTGAGTTCACTGAACCATATGCAAGAAACCGCATGTGTCTAAGTAATTTTATTAAAAAGTTATAAGCATTTAAAAAAAATTTAAATGGACCAAAAAATGTAAACAAAAGCATGTGCTTAGGTTGTCATAATTTTTTGAGGTTTTTTTTTTAATATTAGAATTAATATTTTCGTGTTTTAACAACTACACATTTTATCTGCAACCTTTAACTGTTTTATCGCTGTTTGCTTACTTCCACTTGTTTACAAAAGTCGAAAGTATTGCCTGTTTTTAAAATTGCATATCTTTGATTGCTGTCTGTTTCTTAGTAATATTTATCTTTGCGGAATCAAATTTTTGTATCTAAAATTCACAAAAAAGCTTCAAAAACATCTACAATTGTCCTGTATTTGTTTACAATGGATGCTATTAGTAGGCGCTATCGAAACCCTAAAGGTAGGCCATCAAAAAGAAGGAGTTTGTGTGCATCCAAAGTACAAAAGAGATGGGGAAAAAATCACATGCAAAGTGATTTTGATAGTAATATGTGTGCTAAAAACTCTGATATTCTGCTTGCTGAAACTTCAATTATTATGCATACTGAAAACTCTATTAGTGATGAAGGTTCAGATTCTGGGGAAAATGAACAATATTTGAATGCAAGTGCCAGCAAATTTCAGATGTTTCCTTCTACATCAACATCAACTTTTTGTCCTAGTGAGAAAAGTACATATGTTTTGATGAATAATGATATGTGGTCTTCTCTTTTATGTAACATAAAATGTGATGAATGTGATATGTGCTCATTGGATGTTGAGTGTAATGGTTCTTATGGTTTTTCTTCAAAAATAGAGCTAAAATGTAAAAGCTGCATAAAAATATTTAATTCTGTATTTTCTAGCCCACGAGATGATGATAGCAAATGTTTCGAAGCAAATAAAAAGCTCGTTGAAGCTTTTCTAAAAATTGGGAAAGGTCATGCAGCATTAGAACTTTTCTCTATGGCTATTGGCATTCATGCAATGGATAAGAAAACATTCTCAAAATGTTTACTTAAATTATATGAAGAAAAGTGTAGTTTTAAAGAAGACATTCTTGAAATTTCCCGGAAAGTGGTCCGAAAACACCATGAAGATTTGCTCGGCACTGCTAATGGTGTTATAGACATCACCGTTTCATATGATGGAACATGGCAGAAACGGGGACATTCATCATTGTACGGGATAGGAATTGTTATCGACATTTTGACTGGGCTGATTATCGATTACGAAATCCTTTCCAAATATTGCCCAGAATTCACTACCGCAAAAAGGGATCTTGGAGAAAATAGTGCTGAGTACTCCATTTGGTACAAATCACACCAAGAAGAATGCAGCGAAAATTATGTAGGATCTTCTAATGCCATGGAAATTAAAGCTGCAGAAATTATATGGAAAAGATCCATTAAAAATTGTGGTATGCGATACGTGAGCATCTTGTCAGATGGTGATGCCAAGACCTATCAGCATTTATCATCATTAAATGTGTATGGTGACTGCGTAAAAATTGTGAAAGAAGAATGCATTAACCACGTGGCAAAAAGGCTTGGCACAGGACTCCGTAATAAAATTTCAGAGTGGCGGAGTAAAGGTATCACCATTGGTGGGCGGAAAGAGGGCAACCTCAAAGAAAATACCATTGTGAAACTGACTAACTTTTACAGAAAAGCTATAAAAGACAATGCACCAGATGTAAGAAAAATGAAAGGTGCAATTTTAGCTTCATTGTTTCATTGTTCATCAACAGATAAAACTCCAAAGCATAGTAAATGCCCTACTGGTTCGACATCATGGTGCTTTTACCAGAGGGCATTGGCTAAAAATGAGAACCCTATGTCCCATTCACTGATGAAAACTAAGCTGTCGGAACAAGTTCTGGAAAAAATACTTCCAGTATATCAAAGGCTTGCAAACGATGAGCTTTTAGAAAGATGCAGTGCGGGGAAAACTCAGAATGCCAACGAAAGCATCCACAGTGTCATTTGGAAAAACTGCCCAAAAGAAACTTTTGTTTCTAAAAAGCGACTTGAAATGTGTGTTATATCTGCCATAGGTGGATATAATTTTGGTTGCTTCAATAGTTTAGCTATTGAGCACAATGAGTTAAGTGCTGTATCTGTGGACATTTCCCATAAACGTGATAAACGACGCTTAGCTCAGAGTGAAAAAAAGAATTCTAGTGATTGGAAAAAGAAAAGAATTAGTAATAAATTGGCCAAATCATCCAAAATTACAAGGAACATTAAAAAAGAAGGTGAAACATATGGTCCTGGCAAATTTTAAATGTTGTTTCCAGTAAATTAATATTTATTTGTACTATCACTGAAAACATTTTACCGAAAAACTGTATCATGTGAAACCATTTTATACTTTTATTAATTTTTTTCTCTCTTCAAATTATGCTTGTAAATAAATAACCTAGTATAAATATGTCTGTTATTAAATAAAATGGATGTTTAATAATATCAGAACAACAATTATAAAAGGTAAGTGGAAAAACATTTTTAAAATGACTTTTTCTCAAAACTTTGTTTTTTCAGATTTACGTGCTTTTAAAATGTTCCATGCGTCTCAATTTTTGAGCAAATTGCTTGAAATTTCTCGTGAAGAATACTGATAAGTACATAAATAAATCTGGGTATCCATTTAAAATTTTGACTTCATTTAGATAGTTAAATTTCATTTTTAGTGTACAAAATCCGATATTTTACAGAAAATTAAGTACAAATGAACAAAAACCTTTCTAAAAAATTAACCGGTGCATGAAATTGCTAAATAATACCCATTTATGTGTAACGTGTACTAATAAACATTAATAATGTTAGACGAAGTCAAAAAATAAAAAATTGGAACGCATGGAATGTTTTTAAAAAATTTAAAATTTATTAATTTTTTTTAATTTAAAAAAAAAAATTTAATTGAAATTTTTTTTTAAAGATATATTTGATCTAGTTGTAATCCAGTGTATATGCTCATAAATTTTCATTACTCTTACTTAATAATTAAAAAAAAAGTTTTTGAAAGTCCACTGTCCCCTTAAAATATTGCATATGTGAAACACCTGGTTTTCATCTAAACAATAGTAAAATACATTTCATACCATCCAGTAAATCAATGGAAATTGTAGGGGAACTAAGAATCTTATCCTTCATTATCGTGCATTATAAATTATATGCTACATTTTTTTTTCTGTCATAAGGTAAGATTTTTTTATAAAAATTTCTGTTTTCTAAAAGCGAAGTAAGATTAAGCTTGCTTTGTACGACTCGAAATCCATCCTTTTCAACTGAAAATATAATAATAGTGCAAGATAAAATTGATGAGTGTATGTAATACTGTTTGAACTTACAACTCTAAGAAATCATACAAGTATTCAAAAAAAGAAAGACACACATAAAATTGAAAGCCTAAATGTTTTATTTTTCTATATATAAAAAAGTCGCTATTGCAAATTTTCACTATTGTGTTGGTATACACTATTGAATTAAAATACCGACATACTATTGGAATAGATTTTACTGAAGAAGAAACGTTTTATTCGGAGCTTCTCAGCATTCAAGTCACTCGCCATCTCCGTCAATTTCTTCATGAGATTTCTCAACCACGCCCTCCATATCATCAACCATGTCGTAGTCTCTGTCATTCATTTTCTTACGATGTTTATTGTTCAAGGTCAAAAGAGCTGTCAACAGCCGTTCATACGCGAACCAATTCGAGCCATTTGAAGGCATCAATGCCATTACAATGGGTGAGGCCATTTTTACACACATTAGTCACAAAAATGGGAAAGCCTGCATTGAGACGTATAGTCATATCATTGGGAAAGCCTGCTTTAAGGCGTACGAAGTCACATAAATGGGATAGCCTTTGAGGCGTTTAGAGTCACATAAATGGAAAAGCCTGCTTTGAGGCGTATAGAATCACATAATTGGGAAAGCCTGCTTTGAGGCG
>BMAV01000567.1:126640-161684 GCA_019973955.1 Trichonephila inaurata madagascariensis | reverse complement strand
AGTCACATAATTGGGAAAGCCTGCTTTGAGGCGTATAGAGTCACATAATTGGGAAAGCCTGCTTTAAGGCTTACAGAGTCATATAAATGGGAATGCCATCTTTGATGCATATACCATCACATAAGGAACAAAGGCTTTTACGTGAGTCACTTTGATCCACAGTTCCAGCTTTTTCATTAAAGCAATTCTATTGCAAAGACGCTAAACGTTTCGTTTGGTCTTCTTGCTTTGTAGTTTCTGTTAAGTTTTATTGTCTTGGGATTTTCGGAAAGGTTTGACTATTTTTATTTTGATCTCTATGGCTTCTAAAGGCATGCAGATGAGAGAAATGTTTCATGGAAGTGTTTCATCCGGATTCGTAAGACGAAATTATTTCCCACAGAAAGGATTGTTGGTGTAAGCGTAGGCAAACGGATTGTTGACAAGTCGGGGTGCCTGGAGAATGTCAATTGACTCGTAACATATCAGTTCAAATTGCTGCAGATTGCATGTGCAAATTATTCCAGATTGCTTGCGTTTCTTCAAGTCAGCAGCAACTGTCTTCTTGTACAGATCTCTTAGCATTACATTGAGAACAATTGAGACAGTGTAAAAGCAGTTCCCAGTAAAGAACTGTTCAATCATAGAAAGGCAAAGTAGCAAAATAGCCAAACACGTAAAAGCGATTGGAAAGGTCATTTTGTATAATAGTTTCCAAGATTTTTCTCTCAGACTTTTTTAATACTTTAATTCGCAAGACACAAACTCACAATGAATAAATTAACAATAGATAATAAAACAGATATAATTATACCTTTGTTGCTTATTTTTGCGCCATTATTGGTCTACAACAGAGATTACTTTATTATCAAATATATTTATAGAAGCGTTATTCTATTGTTGTATAGTTCTACGAAAACAATTTTGCTTTTTAATTGTTTAACCTAATTCTATTGCAAAAGTGAGATCAAATATTTCTTAGAGATTTGACTTCTGTAAAAAAATATATATATATAAGACGTATATTTATAATATGATTGTGTTAAGTATTTTATAAGATACTTGCCTTATAAAAGACAGAAAATATGATTTTTAGAATATTGAGAAATATCGCTATCTCTGACATTTTAAAGAAATTTGATAGAGAAATCCAAATTGAGCTTAAATATTTTTAATTTTTTTTTCTATGTTATCGTTAAAAGAGTTAAAAATTTTAAAAAAACACTCCTTCTAAATATTCTTCAATTAATAATTCGAAATATAAATTTTACAAAACTTTATAAATATTATGAAGAATTTCATCTCCCATACATCAGTGTTCGATAGTTAGAAAGAAGATTAGCCATAATCAAAACAAATATAATTTATTAACTTTTTAACAAGTCTCAGCAACCCAGGCTAGGAAATGCACCTATAATTAAGTATAGGAGCAAAAGAGCGACGTAGAGGCGAGATAATTAATATTTAATTATAAATTTAATCTCTTACATTTGGAATGGTTTGGTAATATACGTTGCAAATAACCGAAATTCTGTTCTAAGCTATTCGAACTCTAGTTGATACCACTTGAATTCAAATGTCTAAATAATTGAATCATCCATTATCAATTTTAAATAAAAATCAAATAATCAACTAGTCACCTTCGACTAGCTTTCTACTACTTTTCGTTAATCACTAACTTCTATCATCTAACTCCTAATCTCTCTCTCTCTCGAACCTAAAAGTTAATGCTTAAATATACGCCTTGATTTCCATGAACCGCATCTTCTTCTTTGGGAGAAAGTTTTCAATAGAACAATATTTAAAAGAAGTAAATTTTCCAAGGGGATTAGTAAGTGTTTCGCGAATAGACCCGTTATAATATATAGAAAACAATATTTTATTCATATATATATTTTATTATTTAGACACACACTGTAAAAAACTGAAAACACCATTTATCAAATCAAATATTACACAATCATTTAACGCTTTTTATCCTTCACAATTTATTATATATTAAACAACAAAACCGTAAGGCGTAAGAGATAGATGACAAATTACCGCAGGTGTTGTAACTCGAGTTTGACCTAGAACAGTGGTTCTCAATTTTACTGGACCCATTCTAAACCAAAAATTTGACCATGAATCCAGTAGTGAAATAACTTTATTTCAATGCAAAATTCTACAAATTGCAAATTTAACTTTGATCTCCTGAAAATGATAGTTGAAAACGGGAAAAGATTATTGGTAAATATTATATATATATTTTTTCGATATTAACTTAAACGAAGTGTAACTTGGGTTATTAAGTTTATGAAGCAACAAGATATCAATGGACTAAATTCATGATGGTCACATGATAAAGGCATAATGACACATGATGGTCACGTGATAAAGGCAATCACGCGTTTCCCATTGATTAAAAATTGACATACTAGTTGTTCAACTTGTAATGTTTAGATAGCATTTAAAATTTGATGATTGGGTAAATAGTTCACGTGTTAAAATTCTTCAAACAGTTTTCAAAATTAAAAAAAAACAACTTACATTATACGAATACTTTAGAATAAAGTGCATTTTGCTTAACTATGTGCATTATTATATCGTTGACAAATATGTACTTTCTAAAAGAAAGTTTCTGCAAAAAGCAAAAGTTGGCAACAGTGAAGCACATGAACTAATTGTCTGGAAAGGCGTGATTATATTTATGACATAATTATGACGTTGCAACAATTTATGAGCTGATTGGCTGAAAACACGTGACTCAGTTTTTATATGACTATCACGTCACATGAATTTAGACCATTGTAATCAAATATGGTAACGAAACATATAAAAAATAATACGACTTTCTGATTAAAACTTAGAAAGGTTTTTTGCATTCACTTCACAACTAGATATCCTGCCCAAACGGAATTAAACTGTTGACTCTCTAGATACACAATTCTTTAACGCTGCCACATTTTAGACAAGTTATCAAATTTGTCAATGATTCTATTCCTATTTAAACTTGGATAGACGGCCGCACCCGTGATCAGCCCGGCTTTACCGTGTGAAGCTGGTCATTACTTATATTTTATGTGCACCTATCGATACTACTTTACTTAAAAGGTTTTTAGCTAGAAAAAGTCATAACTTATTTAATTAAACTTACATAACCATGAAAACGGGTCAAACAAATTTCATTTTATATATTAAACCTTAAATTTAGAGGTGCGTGAAAAATTTACTTAACGTAGTCTAAGCAAGGCTAAATGAATTTTAATTTGCAACGGACTCCTTCGTCATTCACAAGGACCCCCTTTGGGTGATGACGAGTTGAGTGTTTTATGGCGCAAGAGCCAGTTTTGGCTATACTGCGCCAAACATTCATAGGTCTGTGGTCTGGACGGGAAAGGAAGAAAAGGAGAAATTGGATGACAAGATGGAGGGTCGAAAATAGAGAAGGATCACTGGGGTACCCCGGGGTCGTGACAGCCGTGTTTACCAAAGATAGTAAACCCCTTGGGAAAAGGAAAAGATCACTAGAGGGTACCTCGGGATTGTGACACCCGTATCCACCTAAAGAAGGTGAGCCCCCTGAGGAGGACCCCCCTTGGGAGCCTATGGCCAAGAACGTCATCTAGACGTAGAATCTTCAAATTTAAACTCATATTACAGTCGTCGATTCACACTGGACTAGACGTCTAGCAGCATCAGATTTGGATACTCCACTTTCATCCATTCAATAGACTGCGCGCGCGAGGGAGAGAGAAAATTGGGTAAAATTCTTCTACTAGACATTGCTACTCTTCTGGATATTGTGAACGAAATAACTGATGACTATTGAAATGAACAATCATATACAAAAGGTTCAAAAATTTGATTTTTATACACTTTCTTCAATTCCTACATATACGTCCATTTTTTTTTTAAATAAAAAAACAATGCCTAACGTTCATTTTTGCATAAATTATCCTAAAGTTTATTACTTTTATTCACATAAAAAATGTTTTTGGTATTTATTTTGTCCTTGACGCTGCATTACAGACAGAAGTGTCTTCAATGGTAAGATCAATGGCGAACCTGAGTGTACGAATGCGAGACGTCATTTTTTCAGTTGAACCTAGGTTTCGTTTACAGCATAAAGATGGTCGCAACCGTGTTTAGCATCGTAGTGAACGCACATTGGTAGCGTGCAGTCACCAACGCCATGCTAGCCCATCACCTGGCGTGATGGTATGGGGTGCTATTGGACACATGTCTCAGTCACCTTTTGTTTGCATTGGCGGCGCTTTGAACAGTGCACGTTATATTTCTGGTGTGTTAAGACCCGTTCGAGCCCTGCGAAATCCTGCGTTTCAACAGGATAAACCGGATGCACACAGACCTTCCTTGATACGAAAAATGTTTGGTTGTTGCCCTGGCCTACACGTTCACCAGATCTCTTGCCAATAGAAAATGTCTGTTACATGGTTGTCGAGCTACTGGCTCATCACCAAACGTCATTCACTACTGCTGATGAGCTGTGACATTGTGTTGAATGTGCATGGGCATGTGTTCCTGTACATGCCATCCAATCTCTGTTTGTCAGGCGTATATACTGCCAGAGGTGGTGGTTTTGTGTACTGATTTCTTAGGACCTATACATCCAAGTTTCTTGAAAATTTAAGCAATTGTTATTTCCATTATAATATACGATGGCTGTTCAATAAGTAATAAGACTAAAATTATAAATAAAACTGAATACCTTTAATCATCACCATTTGCATGTTTTCTTTTTTTTTTTTTTTTTTTGAAAATGACTTTCGTGGCACATAATGCACTTATCCCAAAGTTCTATCCAATTCTTAAAAACATGTAAAAGTTCGTTTTGTGAGAGCTGTTTCAAAACCCTCTAAGCAGCCTTTACATATGATTTGTTACTTTCAAAACTTTTGCCTCGTAATGGTTTCTTAAGTTGATGAAACAGCTGGAAATCACATGGAATGAGATCAGGACTATATGGAGGGTGTGGTAAAATATCTGCGTTGTTTTGCTGCGAAACATACAGTAAGCAACGAGCAATATGTGGTTGGGCATTGTCATGGTGCAATAGGAAGCCATTTCGAAGCAATGGACGTTTCCTTTTAACGTGCTATACAATTGTCCGCAGGACATTCGTATAGTACGAGTCGTATACGGTAGTACCGGGTTCAACAGTGTGTTGATACGCAATTCTTTCACAACAAAAAATTATGGTCATAACTTTACAGTTGATTTCCCAGTTTTTGCTTTCTTAAGAGTAGATGAAGATGGATGTTTCCATTCACAGCTTTATTGTTTTATGGTTGGATCATAGTAATACAACCAAGCTTCTTCTACTGTGATAAAGCATTTTAAGATATTGTTGCCTTCTTGTTCCAGTCTATAATCATATCGTATCATTTCAAAGTCTTGAATGCTGATTTTTGCAGAGTTTTGCTTCCATTTCCACAACTGGGCGTGTCTCGTAGGTGCTCACAAACACGCTTCAGTTCGATCCATTTATTGGTAGCTTTTCTTTATACAGACAACAAACATTTCCTATGCCAGAAAAATTCACATTCCGATGAGTGGTTTTGCGGCAGTATAAAATTAGTCTTATTACTTATTGAACAGCCTACGTATGTGTTCAATAAATATCCTTTTGTTATCTGCATTTCTTCCTAGTGTAGCAGTTTTAATGGCCAGTAGTATATCTTTATATCTATGCATGTGCATAATTCTAATTTTTAACTCACAATTCTATGAATTCATCTAAGTATTCAGAAATAAAAAAAGAAAGGTGCACAAAACTGAAATCCTAAAGTTTTTATTTATGTAAGGATGAAAAGGATGCTATTGTAAATTCCCACTATATATTGTTTTGGTGTACACTATTGAGTTAAAATATCAAATCTACTATCGGAATATAGTTTACCAAAGAAATGCTCCATTAGGAGCTTCTCAGCATTCCAGTAATTAGCCACCCCGTCAGTTCCTTTATTCGTTGCCACACGGTATCCATTATTCACGGCTAAAAAAAGCTTTCAACGTCCCTTCATACTCACACCAATTAAAAGTATTTCGTAATTCTTTAAGTAAGAGTAAGATGCACTACGTATCATAATATATTCTGTTCGAAGTACATCTAAGGTATCCAACTACGTTCTGAACGTGGTTTTGGAAAAAACAAATTATAAAGGAATACATTTCGTAATATTTAATATCACTTAAATTAGAATAAACATATAAAATTGTTTTAAGAATAATGTTACAAAATAACCATTATCTAAATACAATTCTTTGGCAAAAAAAGGAAGAAAAAATGACTTTCAAACATTCTCTTGTTATGGAAAAGATTTCTATAATAATAATAATTTGCCTATATATAGCTAACACTTCCATACAGAGAGTACATTTTCGAAGACATTTAAAATATACAATTCTCTCTTTTTTTTAAGCCATTCTAAAGTTCGAAAGATGGATCTCATCATGAAGGTCTCGCTAAATTCAGACGAAGTTCAGACACACGTTAACATATCAGTTTAACGAAAATACATTACCTTGATATTCACCATCTTTATCAAACAATGTCACTTTAAAGGCACCTGTGCTTCATAGAGACAATACCAAAGCATGCGAAATGCCAAGAACATGTATTCAGTAAACCAGGATACTGAATGAGAATACGATTTCGATGCACAGTAATATATTATTAGAATGATCGTTCCTAAAGACACCTATGACAGTTGGCTTCGCTGATAGCCACTGGGGATATGTCCAGTGATTTCAAACATTTATTCAGGATCACACAATGCAATAACTGGATATACTTGGGGATGTACCAGAAATGATGCTTGCAATGACTAACATCGATATATATTTATGGGAATGATAGATTGAGATTGCGATATTTGGGTATGTTTACTAAATTTTCGCAATAAAATATATCATGAGCGTTATGCTAAATAAAATACCTGTCAAACGTACCCTTATCGTATTGGTAGGAATTTAACCTTTGAGGTAATCTACATAGGTTTCTTAGGTAGTTTTAGACATGTGCTTTTACAATTTTGTGATTATTAATACATATAAAGTATTTAATAGTTCAGCACTTTCTCAACTTTATTTTGTTGACAAAAAAGATATGTAAATGTTAAAATGGAACATCATTCATAAAGATCTAATATTCCCTATTAACATTTGTACTTGATTTTAGAATTTAAAAGGAAGCCTAAATACATTTAAATAAACGATTTGTTATTTGAAGAGATAATTATGTAACATTTCACTATGTACAGTTATTAATATTTATAATATTAATATTTTTATGCAATAATTTAATGTTTACAAATATACGCAGCATTTAAATAATTTGAAATAGAACAACTGATTTGAAAATATTCACATAACATATTATAAACAACTATCCATACACTGAATAATAGACACATAAAATATGTGTATTACGTTACTGTGTTATTTGGACTTATAATAATTCACGCCAAATTTCAAAATAAAAGGGATTTTAATACATGTTTGTTATTAAATTAAGGAGTTCAAACTAAGTATGTCAAATATAAAATCCAAGCTTTTTTATAAAAATGTGAAATTAATATTTATTTTCTGCATTGCATCTAGCAATTTTTGCAATTAGAGATACGACAATTTAATTGTTTATTTTTCGTATGCTCCTCGAAACAAAAATAATATGCACAGATTTTAAATCATTAAATTTTATTACTTGTTTTTTAATCTAACTTAAACTCAGTGTCGCAACATTTCATGGGGGCCAAAACCTAATATGCCCATCTCGGTATACGTGAATTTGAGCATATGTCCCAATCATGTGGTCTGTGTGAAGCCAAACCACCAGTTTTTAGTTCCCAAGCAAGCTTAATATTCATTTATCGAACCACTGAAAAGGCTAAGTCGACCTTGACCAGCCCTAGAAGAGTACCCTGGACCTGTGGTGTGGAAGTGCGATTCGCTACCACTCGGCCAACTTAATTCCCCTACTTAGTTAATGAAAAAGAATAACGAAGGGGATAAAAGGGGTCTTCAGCCCTTTAACCAAAGTATAACTAAAGAAATACAGATATACAAATACCCTGGTGGACAAGAAATTGATACATTTTCTCGAATTTTTGAAAAAAGGCTACATAACCAATTCAAGTGAAATTTAGTATGGAAATATTTTAAAGAGTAACTAAAAAGATAATGGTATGCAATATTGGTAGAGTTTCATTTATATTATGAACACAAGTCTTTTTGTAATAATAAATGGAACAAGTTTTGAGTTTTGCAAAATTTTCCAGAAGTAAAACTTATTTTTTAAGATATTTGTGGCTTCTTAAGCGTTATACATATCACATTCTAATACTCTTACGGAATACCTAGCACAAAGTAATTGCATTAAGAATGTCGAAATTAACTCTGACAGTAAATGTGTAATAACATATACATTTCATTCAATGTCTGAAAAAACTCTGAACTCTATTGGAAAGAATTTTTATTTCTTCACAGGAGTTTGTTATCGCAGCACAGGTACCACAGTACTTGAACTGTATTATCTGCGTTTATTTATGAAATTTCACGTGAATACCACGCTCAAATGTGCGGCCAATTTGTATAAATTTGGATTTTTAAATTTGTTTGTACTTCTCAGTTATCCGTGGAAGTTTGAATAGTACTTACAATACCAGTTCAGGTTTTGTCTTAGGTATTTGACTGTGGTTCAGAATTACAAGATCAATGGCCAATAGATTTCTGTAGTATCAAATTACGCTATTAAACATTCAATTAATCTCTTCATTGTCGATAAAATATACGCGATTCGCTTCCCAGTGTCATGGTTTATCACATAGGCACGTATAAGGGCGGGGCCCCGCCTAAAAGAAAAGGCTCAAATAAGTGAATTTTTCTCTGAAATAAGTAAATTCTCCACAAACTCTATCAATGTCATTTTATTGTATTCCAAATCTGGAATAGCTTTAATGATAGCAGTGCAAAGATAAGAATCGTACTTTTAGGAGAGGAATTAATACGTCAGGGGCACTCAACGCATAGGTCGAGCAAGAGGGATAGATACTCCTGTGGCACTAAAGGGGTTGCTGAAATCTATTCTTGTGTTGTTTTATATATTTAAAAAATGAGTATTTTGTATAAAATGTTAAAGATGTCAGTTTTCTTATAACTCAGCTGCACTAAAACTAATGAATGAATATTAAAATTAACTTGAAAATAATTAGGTAAAAATATAATATGCATCAAAAGATAACTTATCAAAAATGGTGCATTAATGTTCATGTATTTCTTGTCTACACATTAGTTTACTCCAGAATACTTTGCAAAAAAAAAAAAAAAAATATTATTTTTTTTAATTCTGAATTTCTTAAACACAAGAAGGGATCATGCAAAAATAAAAATATATATAGTAAAGAAGATAAAAAAAAATTGTTCATTTAAAAACCTCAAGAAATTACCATTTAAAATAACGGTGATGGTAACTTGAGAATAAAGTAAATTATAAATTTTAAGCACCGAACTCGTTTCTTTTCTTATATTATAAATGTATAATTTCAATATATTTCATTCATTTCATTGAATTTCATATTTATATTTTTTCAACAGTTACAATTTTTTTTTTCAAAAAGAAAGTTGTAAAAACTTTTTTTCGTTTAATTCTAATGTTTGCATAAAAGAAAATTCGTTTCTTTAATTACCATCATAATAAATCTAGTGAGTAGATTTTTAATTTACATTTTCTTAAAGAAGAAACATTTCAACCCCTGTAAAAATTTTTAAATGAAATAAACTATTTACACAATATCATGTCACTAACAACAGGATATCAAAATAGCGCTTCAAAAAATTTTACTCTTTGCTTTAAGGCAAATGAGACTCTTCGTTGCGAATAATTATAGTCTGGTCTCAGTTCTTTTGTTTTTAAGCAAATGGCGTTATTTTTTATATATAGATTTACAGTAAAAAAAATATTTGAAGGAAAGAAAAGCAAAAAAGAAGTGTCGTTTTTTTTAACAAACATCTATTTCTAAGAAAATTTAAAGAAAGAAAGAATCAGGAGCATATACTAAATGGACAAGGCATTATTTGTTTCAAAAATCCTCTACGTTCTTCGAAACTACATTCTATTGCCTAGATTAATTTTTTAAAAAAATAAAACGTTCAATAATTATTAAAAAGTGTCGGAACTGTTTGCCGAAAATGTCAGTTTCTCAACTCTAATGAAGGCAATTATTGGAATTCTTTCTTGAACTTAATAAGTAAGAATTGATAAAATCAAAACGTTTGAAAGGCTAAAATGATTAAAAGAAAATCGAGCAAGAAAGGTGGGGGAAAAAGAGAAAAAACTGTAAGTGTTCCTTTTTAGAAAAGTTTTCTTTTGCTTATCTCTTTTAGATTTCGCGTAATTTATGAAGCAAGGGAAATAGAGATGAAAATGTAAAGCATACAAGATGATCTAAATATGTTGATAAAAAAACTACATTATAGATTATTTTTAAATTTAATTTATGTTTAAGAGTACATCTTTCCTTTCAATATTTTTGTTTTCTTTTCATAATATTATTCTTGTGTATTTCAAATCCATCAACAAATTCTAAACTTTTAAAAAATAAACGGAAAAAAAAGAAATATTTATTAAATAATAGATTAATCCTTCTGAAATTACAGGTAAACATATGTGCTGTGTTTAAATTCCCGCTTATATTTACAGTATATCAGTGTTTCTCAAACTTTCAGTATTGGCGACCCAATTTTCAAACATAATTTTCACCCCCCCCCCATATAATAACAATGCATTGAATGCAATAATAATGTACTTTAACGCTAAAGCTACAATACGATCTAAATTAAAAACCGTATAAATTATCAAAATAAATATTAAATTTTGCATACAGTTTTGTATATGATAAGCTCATGTGGAAGAATCACTAGTAATTATTAAACTTTTTCTTAACTTAAAATTGATTCTTAGTATCAAATATATTGTGCCGTACTGTGCCATTTATAAATATAGTATATAATATAGTATACCAGAGGAAATGTGTATTTTATTTTTTATTATGCCAGAATATATTTTGTTTTGTTTCCTTTTAGTAATTTCGTAATTTTTAAATAATCTCTTTTATTTTCGACATGCCCGCGCCCCCCTTGTAGGGTTACCATGCCCCTCTAAGGGGGCGCTCCCCACAATTTGAGAAACACTGCAGTATATAATTAAATGATGTCGCCAAAAATAAAACCTTCGCTATCAACCTAGGATTTAGACATATGCTTACAGCGTTTTCTAAAAATATACAAAACAAAAAAGCGTAATTTCCAAAGTTTTCATAATTTTGTCCCCATATGTACCAAGCTTGCTTTTGAACTAAACACTGGGGGTTCCACGTCAGACTGACCACCTGAACGGAATATCTGCTTATGCTCCTCTGTGTCAAAAGTCATGAAAACTGAGATGGGTACAGTAGGCATTGGCCCTCATGGGTGGTTGCGCCAATGAGTGTTTAGTTTTATGAAGTATATTAAACAAATATATTGGGCTAAATATATAAGTAACGAGATAAAAGATTCTATCCAATATTATTTTTTTTTACATATGCACTTAAAAAAGGTATTTTATTTTAAATACCTATATTGTATTCAATATTTAGTACTTTTATTTACAAATTCTGATATGATGTTTTTATCCTTTTTATCAATAGTTCTATAACGTTTTATTACAAATTCTATATATTGTAGGCAATAACAACAAAGAAATTGGAAACTAAAATAGGAATTATTATTTCTTCATGAACAGTGGTGCTACTTTCACAAAAATACATACATACGCTGCAAATAACTAATTACACATTCTGGGAAAGTAAAAAAATAATAATAATGATTTTTTAGTTTTTATAAAGGTTATTGCTTACTAAATCATTGCTTAATCTTTATTTTATTCTTTTAAAATTACTTTATCGATTAATTTTCTATAAATGTATTACCTATTCCAAATGTTTTTATTAAATTGATGAGATCATGGCGTTCTAACAAATAAATTGCAGTTCAGTTTGGTTCATATATATAATTAATAGTCGCAAACCTTCAGAAAAATTAATTAATTGCGTTGAATTTCATGCTTACATGATCATAATTTTTCATACAAAATTATTGAATACATATTTTTGAATTAAAGTTATGCTCACATTATTCAAAGATTCCATATAAACTATTCAAAACAGTGTAGCGAAATAGAGATACTGGAAAATGCCAATCAGATTTTCAGAAAAAAATTACTTTCTTTGTTTTATAAATGTAATCTGTTTATTTTGAGTTTTTCTTAAAAACGTGTCAGCTTAAAGTCTTCGAAATCATCTAGCTTTTTACATAATTTTTCAATGCAAATTACACACAAAACGCATCCAATTCAAATATATCGGATAAATTCAAGACTATTTTCGAAACACACTTTTTCTTTCGATCTGTACGTTAATGTAATTTATTTCTCTTTTTATATTTCCATTAAAGAAAAAGTTTTCTCCGCTTATTCATAAAAGAATTAAAAATATTTTTTATTAGATATGCAGATATTTTAAACATTCAAGGATTTTAATACACAATGAAATTGAATATCAATTTTTTTTTCAAAACCTACTAATCTATCTAAATATTTATTGCTTTCATTGTATTGCTTTCTCCGTTAAACATTAGACTGTAATTACTATTAATTTAAATCATTCATTCGTTATTTAACATAAATTCTTATATTCATTCAGCTTTTTTTTCAATATAAAGTTTGAAACTGTATTTATGAACAACTCATTTTTGACTTCTTTGCGTGATTCAAACCGTAGAGGATTGTTTTCCCTAATTCAATATTTTTCAAATTACTTAAAATATATTATTTTAAATAACAAAATTTATTTATCATTCCTAAGAATTCTTGATAAAAACAGCCACAAAAAATAACTAGAAAGTGATCTATATTAATGTTCGAGTAATATAAGATCCCCACTTATTCAATACTTCTTTTTTCAAACGAATGTTTTGTTTGTGTAATACAGTGTTTTTTTATTCTTATAAAATAATACTAAATATTTTAGGGTTAAATATATCGAATAATGATGATATCGTGATATATTGTGAGTTATTGTGTATGTTATTTGTGATAAATAAAGTTTCTTACAGTTGCGGGGAAATAAAAAATAAAGCTAAAGAGATACATTTAGAAATTGAACAATTTATTATTAATCCTAAGCCATCATGAGATATAGCAAATGAAAGGAAACATTTGTGGAGGATTAATACATAACACTGAATTACTTCGAATATTTGATCCTCTATTTTATCATTTCTTTTTATATCATTAGAATGCTTTTTCCACTATGAAAACAATGAATTTAACAACACCATTTGTCTGGAGCAGATTTTCTATCTAGCAGAGAATGATAATAAAATTTAATGGAAATAGTCTATACATAATATGAAGATTAGAGGCGAATATACTTTGAACTTTTTCTTTCTTCCTTTAAGAGCCTTTGTTATGAAATTCCCTAATCCTTTGTCTTACTGAATGTGAATTTTTATTTATTTATTCATTTAAAAGTAATTTCAAATCCATTGGAAATAAGGACGAAATTGACTTTTGGGATTCAAAAAGCATTTCACATCTTGATAAAAAATTTTATTGTGCTAAATAACTGTGAATTGTTTATAATTGTGAAAAATATTTCTATATTAATATATAAGAAAATCACACGATGCTTTAATAAATTTATCTATACATAAGGTGTAGTAAGTAAAAACGGATCCTAAAAAATTTAATTTTATTGAAAAGGAGCGTCAAGAATGATTTGCTTAGGGTATCCTCCTCCCTTACCTTAGATATAGATTTCTCCAGTAATTCTCAGAAGCCTCCATACCGTTTGCAAGTTACCTCAAACGGTCGCCAATATTGTCACCAATTCACCAAATCTGGCCACCAAAAATAGTGCCAAATATTCTGGATACGGGGAGTAATATTACGGAAAGTAATATTAACGTCTTCCAGGAGCAATAAAATTCATTATAGATATACAATTATGTAATACACAATTGTGTAATTTGTATGATGGAGATTGATTCGCTCCCTTTAAGTAAATGGCCCCCCCCCCTCATTCTGTACCAATAAAATATCCATGGAGAATTTTGAATGTGATGAGATTATTAGATGCTACAAATATTGCATTTAATTTTGCATAAAATTCCGTATCTGGTATATTTAATATTAGGTTCTATATTTAGAAAAACGATAACATCACGCCTTTTAATAACTGATGAAAATGCCCTATACATATATTGTGCCTTGGTGAAATACTTCAATATCTCTAATTAATGTTTTCATTAAATATAACTAATAGTTATTCGGACTTCATCAAATGGTAAATCGAACATTGCGTATTAATTTTCCATTCCTACTAATAATGAATTCAAGAACTAAAATCAAAATCCATTTTATGGATTAGTATAAAAATTTTGTAAGAGTTAACACTCTATAAAATGTTATTTAGTTTAAAAATTGAAACTGATGTATAAACTAAGATTTTCAATATATTTAACTTTTATTCCGTAAGATATTGTATATGTTTTACTAATATCTGCTCTAAGATTTAGTGAAAACAAATTATAGTAAATATTATTGAAATTATTTTACTTTTAGATTTATATTGAGAACAAAATATCTAATGATAATATGCCATATAATCGGAATCCCACATATTATGAAGTAATTGGATAAATATATTACTTCGAAAATTAAATTTACTTTTTATAACTACTTTTAACCCTCCGTTAGGTGATATTTAACATTAAAACGTAATGTTATATCTAAAATATTGACGTAGGCACAATATGTGTTACTTAAAATTTTAAATTAGTTTTATTGTACGATATTATCTACCAATCAAAATAATGGATTACCACTGAAATAACAGATAACAGATAGAAGTACCCATCTACCTGTATTGCCCAAGTATTCAATGGCCGTTAGAGAAAAAATTATACAAATCGAAGGAACTTTGATGTGTTAAAAAAAGAGAGGGAAAACAGGAATATGGCCCAAAAAGTTAGCCTTACGTATTTATTCATAAATTGAAAAATTAATAAAAAGCATAGGAAAATTGAAATCTTTTTTGGTAACTATCTCAATGAACAAAACTAATTACGTCTACAAAAATAATAAAAAAGTATACTTAATTCTGAAAGCATTTTTAAAATAGCAAATTATTTTATCACAAATTTGGTACCGTATGGTACATATGTAAGTTATACATGTTGTAAATAATATTTAAGATATAATCAGAAATTATATATATATATATATATATATATATATATAATATTTAAGCAAAAAACATTAAAAAAGTGGTGGTTAATTATCACTGACACCAATATCTATTTATATTTTTGAAATTCTTTTTTGCAATTTTCACTAATTATCATACAATCTTTAAGGAACATGAATTTTTCCCATTTTACACAACGAAGTTTTGATAATCTTCTTTCTTTGATGTTCTGACAAAGTGTAATTACTTCCTCTTCAAAGTTCTTGGTGTTTTTTCTCTTGATGCTTTGTCTTAAACAAGACGTTGTAAATCAGATATTTCTTCAATCCTGATACGTAATGAACGAGGCATATGAATGTTATTCTCAGGCCGTCATCGCAGATGACTTCTTTGCACGGCATCTCTGAAATGCATCTCGATTCCCAGCAGAAAAATCATCTTAGAGAAGTTTCAAAATCATGCTTCGAGTTTTTTTAGTATAAAATGTGAACCTACACTCAATGTTACAGAAAAAGAATGAAAATTAACGAAAAAGTAGAAAGTCATTAAATTTACATTGTTAAACGCACTGCATCTATCCCATTCAATGCCCTCTGCTGTCTGAAATGTGAAATGGTGAACCGCGTTATTAGCATTAATCCCTAGTACGAATGATAAAAGACAAATAGAAGAAGGAAGGACGAGTTCCCGTTCACCGTGTGGATCCGGCACAAAAATTAGTTTTACTATGCATCTCAGAGACGCGCGCCTAACGAAGAGTTAATGATTGACCTTAACCTTAATTATTTCCGACAGAACATTCTTTAAGGTAAAAATTTCTTACAGTATACAAACTTATCTGAATTTTTAAAACCTGTAAAAAATTATATGCTATTTTCATTCTATATCAATTTTGGAAAAGCTTTAACCATGAAGTTGAATATTACAACTCAGATTTATTTCATATTCTTCATATATCAAACACTTTTACAAGAATTTAAATGCTATTATAAATATGTTATCATGTAAGTCGAAGTTTTTATCGCAAATAATTACTTTTTAACTCTGAAAAAAATCAATATCTATAACGAAAAAAATAAAACAGGCGAAGTTATTTTTTAAAAAATAATCTTACAAAAACAGTTTTTTTCCTCTCAACTAATCACAAGTGTGTTTTTTTTTAAAATCTTATTTACAAAAAAATCCAATTTTCCTTACAAACTTATTTATAATAATTTAGAAATGAAGAAAAAAAAAAGATAAAAATCCGTTAAAAAAATTATATTTTGAAATATCGAAATTAAACTGTATAACAAAATAATATCGAATTTCTAAAATGCAATATTTTCTTTGAAAATTCGAGGCCTTAAAACCCTACTGGTTTTCAAAATTAGTTCTACTTGAAGTGCAATAACATAGAAAACCATTTTATCATGAAACTAAACAAATGGGTTTTTGTTTGCTTTATGAAACTATCATGTTTGGCTTGCTCTTATCAATTTTAAATTGGATTAAAATTGAGTTTTCTGAATTTTTCTTGCATAAAAACTAAGAAAAAACATTCCTTTGTTAGCAGGGTATAAACGAGCATCTTTACTTAAAACAACATTTTTTTTTTAATTTAATTTGACTGATATGAAAATTAAATGACATTTTATACACATTTTGAGAATAAGTTTTAATACATCCACCTATTTCAGAGATAAATTTTTTAATTTCATTTTCAGAAGAATTTTATTGTTTCAGGAACATAATTGGCTTATAGAGTCATAATTATTTAATAAAGGACATGTACCACCCCTTGTTTTGAGAAAAAAAAATATATTGTTTTATTAAAGTTCTTCCAAAAACTGAAATGTTATGAAAAACAGCATAAATAACAATTATACATAATGTAATTTTAATTTTATTAATATACTTGATCCATCTGAAGTGTCACAAACCACATGGTATGCTTATACAGTACTTCAGAAAAAACGTATTGTATAAGCATTCAATTCCGGCGTTATTGATTTTTCATCAAAATTACTTTATGTTCAGAGCTTGAAAAGGCAATAAAATATTATTAAAAAAGGGCGTATTGCATATGTGTTACAAATTTCATTGAATTTCATTGGACTTATTTGAAGGAATGACATTTCCCGTGCACAAATAGGTGTGACAATTTAATTCCTCAGTAAACACATTTAAAAAACTTTATTTATAAGTTCGATAAAGCAAGTTTTTTAGAAAAATAGTATATGATTCTGCAGTTGTGTATTTTATTCCTTTTTCTTTTTTAATACTTATATCTATTTATTTTTTCATGGTCCTAACACAGTTCTTCTCAATCTTTCAATAAATGCGACTCAATTTTCAATCATTTTCAAAGTGCCCCCGCACACATACGGTAACAATGTTTTGAATTCAATAAAAATGTACTTTAACTTAAAGTTGCAATGCGACTATAATTATATACCATACAAATTTTCAAGATAAGTATTAAATTTTGTATACGGCAATCCCATGGGAGCCCCTAGTAATTGTTAAACTTATTTAATTTAAAATTGATAAATTAATTATTAAAAATATTGTGCAGTTTTGACATATTTATAAGTATATTATATCAATGTAAATGTGTATATATTTTTATTATGTCAAAATGTATTTTGTTTCATTTCCTTGCACTAAATTAATACTTATTTTAAAACTTTTAATTTGGACTTTTCAATATGCTCACGGCCACCCCTTCCCCCTTAACACTTTGAGAAACGCAGTCCTAACACCTAAAGAATACGTTTTTAACCAGGTCGGATACCTCAATGATGTGTAATATATTTTTTTGCAAAAGTGGTAGGCAAATATAATAAAAGAAGACACATTCATTTATTATCTTATGCGTAATATATAGGAATTAAAAAAACAACAATTTATACGAGTTCAAAATTTTCATGTAAACCTTCGGAAAAGTTTTTCTACAAGAAACGCTATTTCATGTGAGTTAATGTAAAAGAAACCATATCACTTTATATATATATTCAAATTTCCTAGAAACTAGGAACAAAACAATAATTACTTTGAATGAATATTGGCAATTCTAATTTCTTATATTTTTGTTTTGTTGAAAAGAACTGGAACATTAATCTAAAATGCATGATTTTATGGCAAAAAGAATATATATATATATATACATTGCAGAATGTGCTTTCTCACTAAATGCATTTTCTTCACCACCAACGAATATTTAAGACGGAATGTAATTTCTTTTATTGTGCTGGCAATCACCTGAACCATGTATCGCGTGCTGAAAACATCTGTGGTGGAATTACGACGAATATTTTCCTTTCCGACTTTTGGTGATTTCCATGGTAACTGTAAATACTGAGAAACTACTAATACAGATTCCATAGAAAGCATTAAAAAACAACTTAATGTAAATCAGAGTATGCCAGTTATAATTACGATATTCAAACCCCAAATGCATTAGAAATATATATATGTATGTATATATATATATATATATATTATTCCGCATATTTTTTAAAGAATGCTTAATAAATAAATATTGCTATTTGGTGTTGTTTTTCTAATAATATGAGCATTATGGAAATAGACGCAGAGTTATTCAACTCAGATTTTTAGTGATTTATTTAGATTTTTTTTATTTTTTCAAAGCATATATTTCAGAAGTATATTTGTTTTGTAATTATATTCAAATGTCGTAAGTTACATGGCCCACTGAATATAAATAACTATTTCGTGGAACACCAGAGTGTTTCTGTATTTGAAAAACACATATTCAATTTTTAGAATAACTCTGTATAAATTTTTTATGCTTATTCAAAATTCTAAAAGATTGAAGTGATTATTTTTTTTAAAAAAAATATTATCTACTATTGAGAAAAAAAATTAGGTTAAAAACATGTTGATGTAATATTTATTTCACAGTATCATATTTTTATATTTCAAGTTTTCTTTCACAGTATAACTATTTTACAATTATAATACGCACACTGGCCAATGAATTAGAAACATCTGAGTTTTTTTATTTGAATGTGTTCTATGGATGAAGCATGTAATTTTTTTGTTTTATGATACGTAGTTAGAATTCTAGTATAAGGAAAGTGTATGAGTGCTTTTCACGATGAATGAAGTAAAATGGGAAAAATTGCAAGCCTTTCATCATTCGAAAAAACGGCTTATTTTTGGAACTTGTTTAGCAGGGGACTTCGATTTCGAAGACAGCAAATCTCACTGGGTTCTTAAAAACAACCATATCAAATGTTTTCAAAAGTTGGAATCAAAACCCTCAATCCTACTTAGAAGACGTATTATAGTTCGAGCACAATTTTTCGAGATAATTGTACGGCAGAACCGGAGCTCTTCTATGCTTCAACTGACACAAATTGTCAACCTAGGTTCTTCCCAACAAATTTCAGGTCGAACCATGCACAGAGAATTGCAGATGATAGGAACGCATAATCGGGTGCCTTTAAGTAAACCACTCATTTCTGCTCTAAAAGCAAAAATTAGTTTTCAGTAGTATCAGGGAAAAAAAACTGGGCACCTGAGGGTTGGAATAAGTAATGTGATCGGATGAATCACGCTACACCATATTTTTTACTGATGGAAGAAGTCGAATTGGGTGAGAACCTTACGAATCCATGAATCCATCTTGCTTTACTCACTTTGTGCAAGGGTCTGGTTGGAGTATCGTGATATGGGGCATGTTCTGCTGGCATGGAAATCATGTTCTGGTGTTTCTCCAAGGTAAGCAAACAACCGTGAGATGCCTAGATATACTCGCAGATCAGATGCAACCTGCAACTTTGCATTTTTACCCTCATAGCGACGGATACTTCATGGACGATAATGCAACTATACTTCGTGACAGTAGTGTTAAGAATTGATTCGCTGAACATCAGTCTGACTTACACCTTCCTTGGCCACCACATACACCGACTGTTAACCCGGTAGGAAATGTGTGAAAAATGGAGGAAAGACACATCCAACAGCACTTTCTTATTCCAAATAATTTAGAAGATATAAAAGGTGCATAGCCCATGTATAGTATTCTTTGGATGTAAATGCACTCTAGAAACATGTAGACTTGATTCGCAAGCGAATAAGAACAGTTATTCGTGCAGAAGGTTGCCCAATGAAATATTGATCTTAAGCTAGTTCATTGGCCAGTATGTGTATTTATTTAACAATAGTCACAAAAAAAATATATTTATCGTTATTTTGTTTTTACCATTGCTGGATTTTTTTACTAGGTACTTTAACTAAATCAACATTTTTAATGCATACTGTATAGTTCCGAATATAAAGCAATTCGTGTTTAAGTCAAACGTGCATTTTTTTAAATGTTTGTCCATAATTTGAAATCTGAATGTAATTCAATTTTGAAAATAATGGTTTGATTCCAACGGGACGCCATGAGTGCGAAATGTTGCCAAGTAGGTTCAATATTTTCCAGTCTAATTGTTTTACAGTAAAACAGAAATGGCAACAGTTTTCTCTTTTGTAATCCTTTCTTAAGCTTATTCAGTTATTATTATTATTCATTTGTTATTTTCTACAACCGTGATAGTCGTACCTTTTGCTTTTTTTTTTTGTTTGTTTGGAAAAAAAGCAAGAAAAGAATTTTGTATACAATACTTAATCATCAACCTATCTCTCATATTTAGAAGAGGAACCATGCAGCATGATGATTCTTTGCCTCCAAACATTACAATGAGTAACTTTGCATTTTAGGAATATTTGGTTGGAAACTTGGATTCTGACTTGGATTCTTTAAGCGACATTTTCTTTATTTAGAACAAAAGTTCTATTCAGAACACCTAAAAAAGTTAAAAAAGCATGGCAAACGGAAAATATTTAATAAACCGTTTTTCCTTACCTACACTTTTTTCGAGATAAATATATCCATATATGAATCGACCCCCTTACTTTCACTTTAAATGTTTAAAATAAATTATTGGTTATATTTGAAAATATATGATAATTAAATTTTGTATTTTTTAAAATAAGCTTCTTGTTTTTTTTAATATTTTTTTTAAAAAAAATCCTTATTAACTTTAACAGTTCATCCTGAAATTAGTGAATGATTCCAAAGTATTTAATTTCTATAAAGGTATCCGACTAAGTTCGGAACAGTAATTTTGAAAAAGCTCATAAATGGATACTATTTTTGATATTTAGTGTCACTTAGATTAGAAAATGTATACGAAATTGTTTTAAGAATATTATTACAGTAAAAAATTATTTTAAGTACAATATTTTGACTAAAAATGAACATAGAATGACCCATTTTAAAAACATTCTCCTTTTATAAAAAATGCACCTATTATAATTTTATTTTGCCTGTATATATCTCAGACCTCTGTACAGAGGCTGAACTAGAATTTTTGAAATATATCTTAGAAGTGGATTTATCCATACTTTACTACAACAGAGGGGAGAAATTTTAAGAAAAAAATGCTGATAATTATATTTCAATTGGTGGTAACTGAAAATAACGTGAATTTTTCAAAACTCCTTCTGGAGACTCCCTGGAGAAGTCTTTACTTTATATAAGCAAAATATTATTATTATAGAAGCATTTTTTGTAAAAGGAGAACGTTTTGAAAAATGGTTATTCTAAGTTAATTTTTTGCCAAAATAGTGTATTTAAATAATTTGTTTCTGTCAAAATATCCTTAAAAGGATTTTATACATGTATTCTAATCTAAGTGACACTAAATATCATGAAAATTATCCATTTATGCGCTTTTTTAAAATCACGGTTCCGAACGTAGTCGGATACCTTAAATGTTAAACTAAAAATTCAAAATATTTTTTTCATACTGCTAATGTCCAATTCAGAAAAGATACATAAGCGAAAAAAGTCCATCATTCTTTGCTGGGTCTGTGCTTTCTGTTATATAAATAAGTTCTATTTATACATACACATAATTTGTGTGCAAAACTCAGAAATTCATACTATGTACTCTATGGTTCCAATATAGTTATCTTCGTTAATGTATTATTAATTGAAATCATATTTTTGTGACCCCGTATCTGAAGTGTAAATTTCACAAACGCATACACATATTATGAATATTTTATTATTCTAAATGTTCCCTTATTATTGACTAAATGCCCTACAAAGTTTTAAAACTTGAGTGGTATTGAGAAACATTGCAGTTTCTCAGACTCTAGTAAAATTGTATTACAACCAGAAATAATATAAAGCAAAATTTCCATTTTCTTAAATTCTGAAATGTCTTTTATTCTATAAATAAGGGGAATGCCTTACGGACGACAAAACTTAAATAAATATTTCAGAAGCTTTTATTCCAGTGATTTTTCTGCCATTTCTTAATTTATGTGATATTATATTTTATTTTCTATCAAACGAGACAAATTGGATTAGTGCTGAAGACAACCATTTGTCTGTATTAAATGTTCTTTTCTTAAAAATAATACAGTGAAATTTGATTCAGATAAAATATAATTGGAAGCCTAGTGTTAAGTATCAACTAAGCTTTTATATACATTTTTCCAAAGGAATACTTTTTACCGCCAGTTTCTAAAATCCTTGTGTAAATTTAAGTGCTTTTGTAAGTTACTTACGTAATGAAGTTTTAATACACGTCTTAAAAGTAAAATGGATTCCAGTTTGGCAAAAGTTTCTTCCAGGGGAACCTTTCTGATTTCGTAGTGTTTTATAAGATAGTTTTCAGACCATTTTTTGAATAAATAGTCATAAAATAAAACAATATTTACTGATATATTTAAGAATAGAATTATTTTTAATCTGTACAAAAGTAGAATTTTATGCTTATTCCTACAAAATGAATAATCGAAATTTTTCTTCATGTTGATATAGAAATCTCAAACAAACTTAGTTACTTTTAATGAAAGACTTGAATAATTTAACTCTATTTTACGAACACATAAATATATATTTTGTGTAAAGTTTTGAAGTTTTTTTTTCTTACTAGCTATGAAATGATACTGCAGAAGGAAATATTTAAAAATGCGTACATGGAAAATCTGGTGAAGCAAAAATACAGTAAATTATTTTTTAAATAAACCTAGGTGCTGAAATGTTATAAAATATTTAGTTAATTATCAATAAAGTATAAACATAATTACATATTGAGCAAAGTAAAAGAGCAATCAAGGTTATCGGAAGTAAAATATAATTTACAAAATAAATAAGTAAATAAAATAAATAAATTCCAGATATCTTACGAGCTACATAGTACAGATTGCCTTCTTTTTTTTTCTCGTAGAATATAAGCACGGACTATTTGTTACAATGACAAGTTGCTTAAAAATGGGAACTAAATTCAAAATGTAATTGTAATTACCTGTAAATCAATAGCAGCTGGAATAAATTGTATGATATTTTTTATTTATTCAAATAAATTTTTTTCTCTTTTAAGCTTTATATCATTATTGCATATTATAATTTTATTAAAATGATAATAATTAAATTAAAAAATATACCAATCGTTCATGTGTAACAAGAGAGAAATATACGCTACGGCAGAATAATTTAAAAATGGAACAAAAATAGGATTGGATTTAAAGACTAATTTTACAATGATAGTTAGGGGAGAAAAGTCTTTCAATCAAAATTTGACTTTTTACAACAGAATTACAATCTCTAAAAAAAGAAATAAAAATAATATAGTAAAAATAAATTTTACATATAAAGAAATATATATATATTATAAGCTTATGCGTTTTCTAAGCGGAAGTAATTTATTTCATCACAAATTCACTATTATCTTCTATTATAAAATCTGATAGGGAATTGCAGTGTTGGCTATGTAATCAAATTCATAAACATTGAAAAATTATATTTAATGATTAAAATACTTAAAAACATGCTTATACTTTTCATAAATATGCATGGGAATGTAAGCACATTTGAAATATGCCCTAAATTTAAAAATAAATTTATATAATTTATCTTATGTGGACAAAACTGTCTTGTGGACAATTTACTTTTTTCCTTAAAAATGTGCAAATTCATCAAGAGGAAACGGAAGAAAAAGAGCAGTAATCAACATAAAAATCATTTCAGAAAATCATCTTTGTCAACTTAAGATATAATGTTTCTTTCGAAATTTTGCTAATAGGCATTTATATATTTACTATCAACTACTCCATTAAGCGTAACGCAATCTAAATTCTCCCAATGAGATGTGCTTTCGGTTTATTTAGAATTAAATTACATTTTTTTTCTTTTCATTTTTGTTCAAATTATATAATTGTTTTTATTGTTTTCTAAAATATTTAACACTCAAATTATTGGCTTTTCGACTCACTATTTCACCATGTTTGACGTTCTTTAAAAGAAGGAAAGAAATATCCTTAAATATAAATTTTATTTTATCTTTGGTATATGCTTCTCTGTAGGTGAGTGGTAGGAGTAAGCTGATTTCTGTCAATTCCGAGGGTAGTAAGACTACAGTTTTCTTGAGACATTGTTCCATGCTTGCTTCTGCAACTAGATAAGCCTTCTATTTCCTTGCGAATACTTGCTCTAACGCTGCTACGCTATTACCTTGGCTGACCTGTAGATTATTACCGGTGTGATAAATGTGAATTGATAGATAATTTGCTACACTCGGAGGTCTCCATCATAAGGGGAAGGGTGTTCCATGATAATCTCGTAACCGTCTCATTGGTATATTTCATTTTTTTGTCTGGGGAAAATTCTTTTTTCATCCACCTCTTTCAACACTGATAAAGTGTTAAGTCATTCAAAAAATATTTTAGCTACCCATCACAATATATCTCAGAAAACTATAATTGCAATCCAAAAATGTGTTTAAAAATATATAATAAACCTAAATCTACTAAAAGTATTACCTGATTATTTTTTCATAGAACCTATATTGGTTTACAGTTCAAATTACTTTTGCAAATAAAAAGTTTTTTTGGATTATTCTTATACCTGGGAGAAGTCACGCACTCGATATTAACGTTAATCGCCACGCGGGGTGACTCAGTCACCCCAATATATAACTTTTTTTTTTATAACTAATTTTATCGTACAAGATGAAAATCGTAATTACACTGAATAATTTTATTAACGGAAAGTATACTTACATTCGTTTAATAACTTTTCAATTTTTCTTTGATAATTTGAGAAAAATTCCAATCAAATTGAACTAAAATATTTAAAAAGATGCGTGGCTTTAATAAAGAACAGCATTCACACAGACACTTTTCACTGACATTTCAATAATGATATTTGCAGGCAATACTGTCCTATTTTGTTCAAGTTATTGTAACTATACATTCCTTAGATGATTGACAAATAGCATAATGAAATTTTTCTTGTTTGTGTCTTTTTAACGTTCGTTGTGTGTCTCGTGGTACACTTATGACTTCATATTTTTTTTTTATGGAGTTCTTTAGGTAGTATTTTCAGCATCTTTCCTTCGACTCAAACGTCTCATGTTCATCGGTTTTATCAAATTTACTTTCGCTATCATGATTAATATCCATTTCCTTAGGTACTTAATTTTACGAAGTTTCAACATCCCTAAATAGGGATCGTATATGCTCCATATCCTTTTTATGTTCTCTTAATTTGTATTTATATACGATAATGAGAATACACACAAGAAAGCAAAACTACTAACTCGTCCACAGGGAAGGTTGTAGCATATTTATAGAAAACAATTTGAAATAAATGTAGTCATGCAAGGTACTCAGTCATCCCAAATACCTTAAGATTGTAAGAAACGATTGTCACTTCCAAAAAAGGGAGAGAGATGCGACAAAGACATTTTAAATCCCATGAAGACTGTCATTTAGGAAGATACTGCCAAATTCACATTAGAGCAGTGCTTCTCAAACTTTCAATGCTTATGACCCAATTTTCAAACATAATTTACATCACACCCTCGTTCCGTACAATAACAATATATAGAATGTAATGATAATGTACTATGATTATGATGTAAAGCTTGTGAAAGTGCCCCCCCCCCTAGGGTGCCCTTCTCTTAGATTATCTGCGTGAGTTAGAGGTGTAGGGTCAACTAAAGAATGAGAAGTTTCCATAATCTTAATATGACTTTATTCAGATATAAACTTAAACCTTTAACATATTAGATAATAATTATATATGTGAGAATCTACGATGAACAAACACACAATACAAGTAATACCGAAAGAAGTAACTCGGACCACTATCAATATCTAACCCGCCTAATCTCAATTCCAATAATAACGCGTCCTCATATTAAATAGTCAATCCTACCTTAATTTAATCGTTGATCCGATACTAAGGAAGTTGCGTCTTTACGCGAGTGCAATGGTATGCACCTTGACCTAATGGCTTTATCTTCGGGATAACCTCTGTTGGCTGTCACTTTACAATCGTATCACTCTCTATCATAACATTCCCCAAATTGCCATTTCACTTACTGAAAGTTCTGTAATTTAAAAGCTATCTAATTTGCATTTTATCTTCACGTTTCACTTCTTGGTTTTTGGTTGGAAAAGAGTTGCCATTAAACTTGGCCCCAAAAGTACCCAAAAGACATGTTAAAGAAAAGACGCGTGAGCCCGTCACAAGCTACAATACGAATCTAATTATAAACCGCATAAATTAGAAAGATAGTATTAAATTTTGTATATCACAAGCCCATGGAAGTCACTAGTTAGTTTTAAACCTGTTCTTAACTTAGTATTGATAAATTAATTATCAAATACATTGTGCAGTTATGATACCTTTTTAAGTATATCAATATAAATGTGTCGGAATGTATGTTGTTTTGCTTCTTTTCAGTCTCTTCAGATAATTTTTTTATATAATCTTCTTTTTTTCGACGCTTCGATAGGCTCACGTCCCCCACGTAGGGTTGTCTCGACCTCTAATAGGCGCACCCCACTGTTTGTGAAACGCTGCATTACAGACAAACAAACGGGTTTTCCAGAATTTAAGATTTCATGAGCCTGGGGTAACTGTATGACCCACGCGACCTTTACAGGGTTTACACAAATAACTAAATTCGTGTCATTATGCCTCTTCTAAATCATATGTGTTATGCCTCTTTGTATTTGAAAATGTCGATGAATTTTTATTTTGATAAGGGTGTCATTGTGATAAAAGCAATACTATTATAAAAATTTAAAATCATTTTTCGAACGGATTTTTCAATTCTTAATTCTGAGACTATTCACCCACAAAACACAACCAAATTAATAGGTCTTAACTAAAAAATACAACTGTACATTCCTATTCTTTGGAATTTTTCAAAGGTTAGAAATTCAAAGATTCACAAACTGTTTGATGAAATCAAATAATGTGAATAGATAACATTTCTTGGGTATTCTTTCTTTCTTTTAACACTTTAATTACATAGCCTAGAGGATGAAGTATCTCTATTATATTATTCATTCTGTTTCTAAACTGTTTTCAAAATGTCAGATATATAAAACAGATTCAAGGCATTCAAAACTAAAAGCATTTCCTACTTGGAATCTAACTGGTTTTTAATATAGTTACAATACAAAAATATTAATTTGCATAAAAAAACCATTCAAATAATTTATTTATATAATGTATCCGATACACTATAATAGTATTTAAAAATATATATTGGCGGGAAAAATGTTTCGAATTGTGTATAAATTTATTGCACGTTTATTGTTTATTCTTGGGTTTCTTTTCTAACAGTGGTAGATTGGTAATAAAAATTGGTATTAAATTATAATCAATCCTAAAATAATAATTGGTATTAAAAATAAAAAAATGGTATTATATAAAATTAGTAATTGGTATTAAAAATAATCGGTAAAATAGTGTATAAAATTGGTAATAAAATATTTTAATGATAAAACATATGCTTTGTTGGATAATTATAAAATGTGTAATATACATCTTGGTAACAATCAAAAACTCAGTTAAGGTATCCAACTACGTTCGAAACCGTGATTTTAAAAAAGCGCATAAATGGAAAATTTTCACGATATTTAGTGAAAGATTAGAATACATATATAAAATAGTTTTAGGGAAATTCTGACAAAAAAAATTATTTAAATACAATATTTCGGCAAAAAATTAACTTAGAATAACCTTTATTCAAAATGTTTTCCTTTTGTGAAAAATGCTTCTATTATAATAATATTTTGCCTGTATATAGCTCAGACTTTTGTACACAAGCTCCATTACGAAGTTTGAAAAATTCACATTATTTTCAGAGTTACAACTAATTGAAATAATTACCGGCGTTTTTTTTCTTAAAATTTCTCCCCTCTGTTGTCATAAAACATGGATAAACCCACTTCTAAGTTATATATTTCAAAAATTCTAGTTGAGCCTCTGCAGAGAGGTCTGAGTTATAGACAGGCAAAATATTATTATAATTGAAGCATTTTTCACAAAAGGAGAATATTTTGAAAATGGGTCATTCTATGTTCATTTTTGTCAAAATATTGTACTTAAATCATTTTTTATTGTAATACTATTCTTAAAACAATTTTATATACATTTTCTAGTCTAAGTAACACTAAATATCATAAATATTATCCATTTATACGTTTTTACAAAATCACGGTTCCGAACGTAGTCGGATACCTTAAAGGTTATAGTTCACAGATTTTATTTCCCTATTTTTCAAATCTTTTTAATATACCACTTTAAAATCTAAACTAAATAACGAGGAATTCATATTCGAGTTCAGACTCCGTTGGCTTCATTTTACCCTCGGATGCTAATAGAGAACTAAGTTCTGAGAAGAATGACGAGTGGCTCAGGTAATTCGCCTTCTGGAAACTTTGGAGGGCGAAGACAAATGTCCGTCCATTTGTCTAATGGTATTCTTGCGAAAACCATTGGAGGGAAGAACTCTCGAAGCAGCGTCGTTTGTCTTAGGAACAAAATAAAATGTCGTGGTTTTAAAGACTTTCATTTCTTTTTAAGATAGTATTGATCCTGAGAAGCTACCCTTTTGCTTATTTTCTGTATCTCTTTCCTTTTCTGTTTGTTTTTATGGTTTAGTCTCAATCCTCATTTTAGTCTTAAGATTTGAATTAAATTAGTAATTCTGCTTCCATTTTTCTATGATATAATCGAATAAATGTTTATAAAAATGTCGTGCATTTGGTGTGAAAGAAATAGTTATATTATCAGATATTTTAAATGGCATGTACGTTCACAACATCTTTCACATGTCCATGTGCCGTTCATTCACAATGCTTTTATTTGGTTAATAATCCCTGAAATTCACAATTGTGTACTCAATGACTCCCAAAGTGATCTATATAGACCCTCAGGC
Source organism: Trichonephila inaurata madagascariensis (assembly GCA_019973955.1). Classification (NCBI taxonomy): domain Eukaryota; kingdom Metazoa; phylum Arthropoda; class Arachnida; order Araneae; family Nephilidae; genus Trichonephila; species Trichonephila inaurata. Next base: position 132,163 of record BMAV01000567.1, on the reverse strand, counting down.
ATCTATGGCCACCTGCAAGGGGTCCACAACAGCAAACAAATAATTTGGGGGTCCATGAGGTGTAAATGGGCGTCTACGATAGTAGTTCTTACTAAACCAAATCATGACTTTAATTTTAAAAGAAAATTTAATCAAATTAAAACCAGATTTTACCTATTTAAAAGATTTATATATTTACTAAATTTAATGAGATAAACTTGCAGTTACAAGGTGACAGCATAAATGTTATTAAAACAAGGCGCATCATTCCAGCATTTCTTGCCATAATTAAGGTAAAGGAGTACAATATTGGACTTCGCGAATTTTCTTAGTTTCTCAATTGACCACAGACAATCTATCAGGAAAATATGATGTTTTAATTACATTCAACACATTTAAATGATTTTTATTCAGATTTTTAAACTAGGTTTAAGAATGGTTTACTTGGTAATTACCACAAAAGCAATTAATTCATGTGATCACATTGAAAAAAAAATGTTATTTAAAATGAAGAACTGATCAGAATAGGCAGTAACAGATAAAAGTAAGTATTTGAAACAGATGTCAGCAGTTTTGGGTTTTAAAAAGAAAAAAAATATCTGTTATTTATCTCGAATTATGGAGTATTGTGAGAAAGTGCTTTTAATTGCTTTTCCTAGTGAGAATCAGTTTCAGCGTGAAGGTGTCGATTGGACACTACTAACTGAGGAAATTTTGAGTTAAACCTGAAAAGAATGATGACAAATGTTGAAAATCTGTTATTCAATCACACCAGATTCATCCCTATCAGTGACGCCCAGAAGTGGGGGGGGGGGGGTCCCCGGTTCCGGGCCCCCCCAATAGCCTTGATTTTTTTAAGATTAATAACAAAATCCTATGTATCCCCATACTTCAAAATACTCTCGAAATTGAACAAATGTCCAAGGTACAAATATTGTAAACTAAAACATTTTTGAAGTATTGCGATACTTGCTGATTATTCCTATGAATTTCAATTCTAAATCTATGTTAAGTAGAAATATGAGTTTTATCTCTTAATGAAAGTAAATAAAAACAAGTAACAAAATAAGCAAAATTTAATAAAATTTATTAAATTATTAAAACATAACGTTCTTTTTTTAAAGATAATAGAAACAATGAAATAGTAATTTTTTTAGGAAGCCAAATGCCAAGAACAGGAAATATTTGTCTCATACAGAGTGATAGCTATTTATTGTTACTATATATATTTGTATGATTGCTGAAAGTAGAAGGCGCATCTCCGATGAAGGTGGAAACAGTTGCTTTATACGAAATCTTGTAAGCAGACCCCTTTCTACAGATTCTTGCACTTGATTCTCGAAAGATGCATTTTTTATATGTTGAACAAATACTGTCTGTTTTTTTAATCAAAACATATGTTTGAGAGAATTAAGTTTATTAGAGTACATTTTATTCACATCGATATGTATATATGCATGTTTTGTATTAAAAATCAGTGAAGCAAAAATATTCACAGGAACTCAATGAGATAAAATGTAAAATTTCCAAATTTTCTAAAAAACAAAACGTGTATTGAGTTTTTGAATCTGGTATTTTCCTTTGCATTGTCTTTTTTAGCATCAAATTCTTCGATGTCATCCATTTTGTTATTTATCTCACTAATAGAATCTGCGGCTAATTAGCTGAGCATACTTTTCATGATTTTCCCCAATTTGGATAATGTAAGAACAGGAACTGCATTATGCATTTTATTTCCGTCAATGGAATCAGCATCAATGATATTTTATAAACTTTGAACAAACTCCAAAATGTCATTGTTTGTCATAATAGGATCTTTAAACGCATTATAATCATTACTGCACCATATTTTCCGTTGATACATTAGGGCAGTCGAATAATATACAGAAAGTTTCTTAAATATTTCATTAAGTGAAGGGAAATCTCTTTTCGTTCTCAGCGATTTTCATTTTATGTTAACAGAAAAAAAATGCATGAAAACACATAATAGTTTGTCGGGACCGTTCTATTGTTTAATGTTAAGACTACACAGTACCCAGCAAATTTCAAATTTACCGATTTTTTTTCCTTGTATTTTCTTCTAGCCCATGTCATTATGAAGCTTACCACCAAATTTTACACGTGTTAACAGATTTATTTTTATGATATTTGAAGTTTTCTGAGCTATGTTGGTTTCATTTTAAAGCATTTTCCAGTCTTAAATTGAGTTAATTAAAAAAAAAATATTTTTGAGCACAATCAATTCTTTTAGTGTAAAATTGATTATTAATTTCAATTTTCATTACTAAAACCATTTTCGCTTGATTATGTTTAGAGTTCTCATAATTAATTAATTAAGATTGATTTCAAAGCCAATTTTTGCTTTAAAAATAGATTATATGTAACTTCTTTCTTTATCATTATTTTTTGTTGAGAAAATACAATGGCCAAAACGTTCTCAGGTTGTTGTAAGAAACAAATGTTTCAAAGAGATGGAATACTACTGAAGTTGATGTATCTAAAAATCAGTCATCAGATTATACTACAGTTAGACTTCCGAATACAAGTATTCTGAATACAAGTGTTGCAGATAAAACTGAGTTTTTCCTTGATATACCAAACTTCATTATACTAAACATATTGTAGAGCTATATTTTAGTATTTTAAAGTCGTACAGCAAGATCTAAAACTTTCTAAACTGCCTCAATTTGAAATTGAAAAAAATTAAATTTTTTGATTAAACCTGGCAATTTTTAGCTTATGTTAGTACCATTATTATTTTTACATAAATGCTTTGTGTTTCAAAACTTTTATGAAAATTTTAGGTTAAGATTAACCTGAATAGAGATTATTGTCTTAAACAATGCTATCAATATTATGCAGATATATTTTGAGTTTAAAAATTAATTTCAATATTATTTATATAATCAAAGTAGTGTTTCAATGTAGAACATACATTAGAAAACAACAAATTAAAAAATCAGAGCCTTGCGGGCATTATAAGCTTTTGTTTTATACCTTTACAAATTTTAAATGCGTTTTTCTCAGACTTTCAATTTCGAAGGTATAAATGTTTTCTAATCCCTAGGCTTTTATTTTCTTTGTTCATCGTAGTCTTGTAATTTTTTGTATATACTCCCAAACACATATATGCTATACATTTTAGTAGGGATTTCGGGCTGAGATCTTTAGTATTTTTTTATTTATTTATGTATGTATTCTTTTTTTTCTCTCTCTCTCTTTTTTTTTGTTCGTTTGTTTTTTTTTTGAAAAAAAATACTGAAATTACTATCTTAAAAATGTTTGTCTTTTTTCCACTTTTAGCTGGAAAACAATTATTAAAAATTAACAAAGGAATAGATTTTTAAATCCATACTAACTTTTGCTTGCAATAATCTAAGAAACATAACTCAGTTGAAATGACTAAAAAACTAAAAATTGGGCATTTTATAAAAATTTGAGAAAACTTCAAAAATTCTTAATTTTTTTAAATTTATAAAAATAATGGGTGGTTAAACTGATTTTTTGTTTTTAGAATCAGCTTAATAATAACATAATCTGAATATAAAACATAAATTATTTTTTCTGTTACTGTCTCCAAAGAATTTGTTTGAAAAAGGGTGATGTGTGTAGCCTTAACCAATATGTCAAATTCAGCGTTTTCGCATTTAATGTTATTTAACTCTATAATAAGTAATAAAGTAAGTAGAAGAACATTTTTATTTTTATTTTTTTTAAGCAAAGTCCCTCGACAAGCATCTTCAAATGAGCTGGACGCTCCCTAAGATTTCAATGACAGCGTGACAGAATCATCCTATTTAATTCAAACCAAAATTTAGTGAGCAGTGGACAACACCCAAAATATTTATAGACTTAATTGTTATATTTTAAAGCAAAAGCAGAGGAAAAAAATAAATTATGGAAATAGCTCCTGTGTAGGCGTAACCTAATGGCTGATAATTACAACTACAAAAACACAAACTTATTATGATTTGGCTATTCGAAAGGATACAGATGATTTTTTTTAAATTCATCTTCTATCATCAAATGGTAATTCTCAATACGGATCGTATTTTCTAGGTATAAATGTATGACGTACTTTTTAAAAGACAGATCCTGAAGTTAAAGCAGAACTCCAAGACCTTTAAACATAAATATATGATGCGTATAATGGAGAGAATAAGCTAAATTTAAAGATCTAGTTGCTTAATATGCATATATAAAGCCTTAACATACATGTATAAAGTATTAATATGCATACAAAATGTGTTAAAAATGAAAAAGGCTGGAAAATCACAAATTTTAAATTTGAAGTTTGTTTTCTCCAAATGCAATATTTTCCATTTAAATTAACCTTTTCCGAGAAACTACTTCATGCATAAATCTCAAATTTTCAGCGAGTATATTTTACAAATGTTGTAGAGGTTATCTAGTGAGTATTCTCTCTTAAAATAGGATAATATACTTCAAAATTTTATTTAAAGTTTTACTACCTCATTCTTACAACAGAAAGGTATTATGCAAATTAGTCCTAAGTTATAAAGGTGAGTGTGCGAAAGAGATAAGGGAGAAATAGATAGCGGTTAGTTAGTTGAGAATGTAGTGATTAACATAGTTCCGAGATTTTTACTTTAAAAATTAGATTATACTTAACTAGTTCGTACCTCACTTACGAAGTTAAGATTCTTGCTGGCGTAAAATATTGAAACTTACTTCGGAAAATTCTTGGGGAATTCTTATCGATCTAGATTCGAGACTTCAACGTATTCTCTGTAACTTCTGTCATTTTGTGGAAGCAAGTGATGTCTGCAATATTTCAGTTAAAAAATTTTTGATTACTTAAATATTAGTTGATTTTCATCGTAACTCTTGAATAGTGGTAGGAATTTTGTATAATTCAAGCTTAATTTTATTTTAAATGTGTGTAAATAATTTATGCTTAGATCTTAAGTTCTTTAATGTTACTTTCTGGTGCATTTATTTTATGATAAAAACTGTCATATTCGCGGCAACATCGTCCCTTACATTCAATAGCATTTCAATGGGAACTTGGAGAAATTTTGGTAATTGGTCAAGTTACCAAGTCAAATGCCCACTTGACCAACTTAGATCAAGTTGGCATCATTTTTGGCAACCAAATTTGGTGACTTGGCGAATCTATTAAAGTTTCTAGAAATTACTGGAAAAATCTATAACATCACAATCTATGACGTTAGCGGGGTTTTAGAGAAAATTATGAAAGGTAGCCGCGCAGACTGTAGATAGCAATCACCCACTGAAATTGAGGCAGTATTACTTCAGCTGTTGAAGAGATGGAGAAGTTGCTTGCGAATAATCTTTAGTATTACGTACTTGTGTTTTTAGATATTAATATAGTTACCTCTGCGCTATGTAAAAGGTGTGAGAATCTTCTGAGATTCATTGTGCGAATTTTAGTGCTGTATTTTAAGGATTGTCTGTCCACAATAAATTTTCATCGCTGTTAAGGAACTTTTTTTTCTCTTTGAGACTGATAGAATAAAATCCACGAGCCCCGATAGGCATAGCAATAGGAATAGTTGGTTA
>BMAV01000567.1:109736-121640 GCA_019973955.1 Trichonephila inaurata madagascariensis | reverse complement strand
TAAAATCCACGAGCCCCGATAGGCATAGCAATAGGAATAGTTGGTTAAAAAAATTCATTAAGTAGAGCGTTTGCGTTTGTAGTAATTTTTTGGAGTTTTGTGCCGTAGCAAATATAAGGTCAGATTCGAGTCGCATTCACTTTAGTACGAAAAGTAGACTCGTATGTTGATAGTCAGGCTTTATGGAGACTGTTACAATGTATACATACTTCAATAGAGGAAATAAGATATATCTTTCAGGATTTTCAAAACGGGTTTTTTTAAATAAATTTTGGAAGTGTCCCGTTAAATTGCAATGAATAACGAGCTGTAAAAAAACAATTCGCGTAAAATAAGTAGTTTCGAAAAAAATGGTACATAAAATGTAATTTAACATGAGTACCCAATGATTTGCGTAGTGGTGATTCGAAGCGCATTTTTAATCAAATCATTCGCAATGAAAAAGACGGTTTCAAATATTTTATGAGTGTTTGAATCGGCTATTTCGAACTTGAAAAATCTTTTACGAAAACGTCCACTAATTTCTATTTGAAATAAAACTTGTCTTGCTGAAAAAGAAATGAAAGATAATATAGTTTATGCTCGCAACATTTTTAAATATACCAAACAACCGTGTGACACTTAAGCGGCGCTTTTTGGTCTGACTTATTTGCACCAAGTTAGGTTTCATATATTGTTTTAATTTAGAAATTAAATTATTTTAGCTATTGTCTGGTACACTCTCACAAGGACTCGTTATCAGGAATTCAAATCAACCAACTGTGTTTTCACTTATATATATAAAAAATATTTATGCAAAAAAAAGTTTTGTAGCATTTTATTTTTACAGTAATAAACAACAATTTATTTCCCTATTTGGTCGATTTATTTGCAGCAAAAGAAAATAAACTGAATGTTGAAATTTCTGATTATTGACGTGTGTGTGTGTGTGTGGCTGCTATAAATTTATATTATTGTTATACCCAAATCCATTTCATGGTTTATTTTCTTTTCTACAAATTAAGGAATGTCCACGACTTCCATTACGTCCAATTCAGTAAGTCATATATCTGGGCAATATAAAAGGAAATAAAACATCTTTGGGAGAAAAACACTTATATGAAAAAGGAAAGCAAAAGTAGAAAATTTTTAGTAGGGAAGAATCAAATAGGACAAAATTACGATTAAAGGGGGTAGAAGATCTTGTAAAGGAAATGAATTATTGGTACTCTATATGTTCAGAGATTAAAAATTATCATTCCGTGAAATCTTATTTTCTTATCTAAAAATATGCAATCCTACATGATTGTTATTTTTCTTCTTTAATTTGACAAAAAAAGGACGAGCGTTTTTGTTTTTTTTAACTAATGACTGAAGACATAAAAAATGATATGATCAGTTATATTAATTAATTTCTTTTACCGTTAAATCTAATTTTCACAGGACTATTAATTGTTTTTTTTTATTTGATCAAACAATTCAGGGAGTATTTAGGTTACATCAGCGTTTCTCAAGCAGTGAGGCATGATCATATCAAATAGTCGAAAACCAAAGATTAATTTAAAAAAAAAAATTATTTTCTTAAAGGATGCAAAACAAAATACATTCTGACATAATTTAAAATGAAATACTCATTTACACTGATGTAATACACTTATAAATATATCAGTGCTAAAAATGTATTTGGTAGTTAATTTAACAATAGTAAGTTAAGACCCCCCAATCTTAATAACTACCAGTGACTCCTTTGGTTTATGGTATATAATATTATATACAAAATTGAATACTTACTTTGATTGTTTGTATGTTTGTAAGTTAAGTCGTACTGCAACTTTACATCAGAGTATTTTATTATTGAATGTAATACATTGTTATTATATGGAGAAAAAGGGCAATAAAAATTACGATTTATAATTGGGCCGCAAATATTAAAAGTTTGCGAAGCACTGGTTTACATCTATCTGCATCCTTACAACATCAGATTGCGTATAGAAGCATCTTATAAGTATTTTATTGTGTCACTTGCCATTACTTATTCCTTTTTCTTTAGATTGTTATTCAATCACATACTTTAAATAAATTGGTCATTCGTGTATATTGATTTCTTATTACTTCCCTAATTGGAAGATTCCTAATCTGAAATATATAATTCATAAAAACTTACAATGATATTGATATACAATTCGTGGAACAAAACATAAAGTTAGAAAACATTAAATGACATTTTTTCATTTAAACTGAAGCATTAAATACACAGAAATGAATACTGAGTTTATATCAAATCCTTATTTATGAAAAAAAAATTCAAATTATTTTTATCGTCATCAGAATGAAAAAAAATCTGAGTTGTAAATCACGTTGTATAGTTAAAAATCACCGGACTTTTGGAATTCACAATTTCTGCGAATTTCTGCAACAACATTTGATGAAATATTTCAAATCCTTGAACATGTAAACTATAACTCCCTTTTTCTAGTAATATTTCAGGGTGATCAATGTTTCTATAGCAGCACTAACAAATTGACAAAGAAAAAAATATTTCTAATTCCTCTCCATTAAAAAAAAAATATTTAAAAAGCAATGTTCTTATAAATTTAAGAAAACATCACTTGTGTATTATGGCTGAAAAAAAAATCTAAATTTTTTTCAAGATGTTTTTTTTTTCTTTTATTTATAATATACAGAATTTGTACTTCAATTTCTCCTTTTTTGCAATACTAGTGGAAATACTGTTGTATATATATTTTCGACGCTGTTTGCTTCTTTGCCAAAATAGTATTGGAAATGAAATGATCCTTTGTGTGGATCACAAGGAAGGTTAATCTTTCAATAATTATAAATTGATAGCAGTCGCTTAGGCACTCAACTTGGAATCATATTTAATCGCCCAATTAGGCAACGAAAACGGATGCTTCTGGAAAAAGTGAGACGCCAGGCCGATCATTATTAGGATGACGCAGAGACGGTACGAGTGAGTCAGAACTCGAGAGTGGCTGGGTGTTTCATTGAAATGATATTGTTACTAGGGATTTGCATTGATGTGTGGATTAACGTATTTCAATCTGTATCGGATGAATAGTATGGATTTAACACATACTGTTATGTGTTTTATAAATGTTAATACTGTTAATTGTTTCTTGGTTATTGAATCTGCTGAAATTACTAAATAATTAAAAAATGATTTACGATTTACTCAGAAAGTATCTACCTGTTTATTACATGGAACTGCCTATACTTGAAGAAGGATCTACTACGGAACATTATACGAGGAAAATTCTCTGTACTAAATATAAAATAAAATCTAAATATAAGTATTTAAATATTTTTTTCTCATACAGCAAGAACACCTGTTTTTATAATTTTTAATCAATAATATTAAACAATTTATGTGAAAAAAAACACAGTTGAATATCATCCGTATTACGAAGGGGAGTTGGAAAATAAGTTCCCTTGTCGACTGTGGTCAGAGCTGTGTATGACAGTCAAAATTTAGAATGAGACATTAAACATAAAACATAACTTTATTTTTCCACTTCAGTACCAAGTATATGGAAATATTTGTCACACCGCTTGATAAGCTTCAAAAAATCCTCGAGGAAAAACTCAGGGCTTTGCATACCAAAGAAGCGTTTAACATCTACGGGCGAAAGACGACACAGGAGGTGAACACGCAACACATCGATACATGATTCGTTAGTACATTGAGTACATACTATGCGATACTGTGACATCCTGTCAAAATTGAAAGAGGCGACTCGGTAAAAGCAACCCGGATCTAGCATTCTGTTTTTGGATGACTCGGTGATAGCAACTCAAAACCATATGGCAACTCTTGGTTGAGAGCGCTAACACCATCCGCCGTACAGTCCCGATCTCGCTCCAAGTGACTTTCATCTGTGAAGAAGAATCTCGCCGGAAGACGCTTTGGAAGCAATGCTGAAGTCAAAAAAGTTGTTAAACTCTTCTTGCGTATGCAATGTCCTGAGTTTTTCATGGAGAACTTTTTGAAGCTTACCAAACGGTATGACAGATATCTCAATGTAATTGGCACTTATGTAAAAAAATAAACTTATGTCTTATCTTTAAAGTCTCATTCTACGTTTCGACTTCCATACACAACTCTAACCACAGTTGACAGAGGAAACTTATTTTCTGACTCACCCTCGTAGAATTACGAAGCATGGAAACAAAAGCAATTTATATTTTTACATATGTAAACTAACACTATCTTTTTTTTTATTCATACTCAAAATATTATTAATCTCTACAAAGCTCAAGCATATTAAAAAGTAAATATATTATTTTGATGTAAAAAGCAATTAGATTTTTAATTACCAAAACATAATTAATAATATTATCTTAAACGTTGAATGTTAAAAATATTTACTAAAAAAAATATCACAAACTCTCATAAATAATACTTAAAAAATTTATTTATCAAGAAAATTTAGGGGAAGGGGACTTTTTTTTAAAAAAAAAAAATAAGTATGTGAAAAATAAATAGAAAAAAAGAGAGACTGAATTTTTTCAATGCGCAGTAAAACACTTTGAACATGTATTTTAGAAAATTGTTATACTCAATTACAGTTTAATTAATGTATTATTAAATATTAATTTAAAATTAAAATTAATTCATATGCATGTATTTTTAATTTATTGTATTTATCCATCTATTTTAAAACGTTACAGCTCGAGAAAATTTGATTGATATCTTGAAACACTTTTAATTTTCAACGAAGAAACAATTCAACGATTTCGAAGAAAAAACATTGACAAACACAGCAACAAGAACGGTTAATAAAAAAACTGCCCATTACTGCATTAAATAAAAAAAAAATTAAAAAAAGACTGATAATTTTTTTTTATAATTATAATATACCCATATCATTCTAAATGAAAATTCATTAGATGTATCATACAATTTGTATTTTTCAAGTGTCAAAATCGATGATTCCCATGTATAATTTCTTGGAATCTCTTTCCACTAAATTAGTTTATTCCTTAGAACTTAACCACCCATGAAAAATAATAATAATAATAATAATAATAATAATAATATATATACATATTTATCTGTCTTTGAGGAAAACCTACCTATATAATGAACCTAAAGTTTCTAATTTAAAAAAAAAATATCGAGTTGATATTTTGTATATCTGGAACTATTAGTTTATTGCATTTTAATATTTTAAATATATTTTTATCTCGTTCGAAGTACTTACTTTTATGTCAAAAATCTGGATTATTTTGTCTTGCATCGATAGAAAATAAATAAAGGTAATTTTTTTTTTTTTTTTTTTTACTTTATCTTAAATGTGATGTTATTATTTTGATTTTAAAGCAAATTAAATGGATTGTACAGGTATGTTCCGACTAAGCTTTATTTCTTTCGAAGTAGTAAATACCTCTTACCATCTGACTTTAATATTATTAGTCCTCTTTTATGGTTATCATACACAGGATACTGATGAATGCAGCATCAGAGAGTACTTTCGACTTAATGGTTGCATACATTATTCAATTAAAACTTCGTGCAATCAATTTGTGAATAAACCATTTTATGGACAGACACATTAAATTACATTTTTAATGAAACATTACTCATAATTCATTACAAGAACTATGTTTACTAAATATGTATTGTTAAATTAGTCAGTAGGCAATTAACTGTATAATGACCATTAAAACAGTACAATTTCGCAATGATAGCTATTTTTTTTTAGATTAGTCTTCACTGTCTTTAAAAGGCAACTTGGCATTGCATACGATTTGTCATTTCTCTGCCTGTTTAGTTTTTTAATTAAGTATTTACTAAGGGTGGATGTGATAAGAATTTCAAGAAATGTAACTGAAACGAGTTAAGTACATTCAAACATGACATTTGATATTTATAAGCATTTCTTCTTCAAATATTATTGCTTCTTTCTGTCATTTGTTAAATTTCTGTATGTTATTTGTTTCCTTCTTAAAAATATTTTGTATGTTTTTTTTATTTTTTTTATTTTAATATTTGTATAAATTTCTAGTCAAAATGGAAAAACTTATTTCCGAAATTTCAAATTTTGGTGTGAAAAAAAAGAGTTTAATTGCAATTTTCAACTATGAAATTGTCCTTTTCTCGATGCATCATTTTTCTCAGGAGGAATAAATTAAATATACAAATTAATTAAAATTGAATTAATTCAAAGCGACAAATTACTTGATGTTTGAATTAAAAAAATATTTTGGATCCTTCGATGTACATCCAATAGCATTGAAGAAGAAACTTATAAAAATATATTATTCATTGAAAATTTAACCTTATATTTATATTATTTTTGCTTTTCCAGAATTAACTAAGGCGATTAATTTAAGGATAAATTAATTCCCATTGACTTCTGATGATTATTTTACGAATTTGATTTCAAGAGCATTTTTAAATGGGGAGATTGCTTTTTTTTAATGACGGAAATCATATCGCATAATGTATATAATTTAAATAAAATGCTATAAAATTTAAATACTTACATTTTTGAGATTTTTTTTTAATTCTATATTTATTTATTTTTAAAACTTTAAACTTAAGATACACGGTTTTTTGTTTGGTTACAATTCTTACTGAGATTTCTTTTTTTTATCTGATCAAAAGCTGCATAAAACATAGATATTACTGGATTCTCATATTTAATTAAATACACTCCTTGGAGAACTTTTTCAACAAAAGAAAGTTATTCTAAATTTCTTCTGCCATTATTTTCTCTATTTAAAAATGGTGTGATTCCTACATATACCTTGCAGCTTTTTCCTGTCTTTGTTTAGTATAAAAAATTTTTGAATTGAAATGTCTTTTTTCAATCTCCCGTTATACTCACTTTCATCCAAAACTGATTTCTTGCCATACCACTTTTTATGCCAGTCTTGTTTGAAAAGCAGCAAGCCCTTGTCTTAAAAGTTTCAGTTTTTCTAAAAAAGGTAGGAAGTAATTTCTCCCCTTACAGCATCTTATGAACCCCTAGAGGTTAAAACATAGATGTTGATACATGACACAAAATAGATTGCCGCCTGCCATGATGAAGTATTATTATGTCATTGCCTCAACAAGTATTTTTTCTCTACTTCCCGGATGAGTTTATTTTTCGAAGTAAGAATGTTTCCTTGATGTCTGAGGTATGTAGTTCTTGAAATTCTTTCCAAAAGAAGTGCCGATAGAGGAATAAGTTTACATTTGGAACAGCATAATTTTTTGATTGCCTTTTTCGAGAAATGTTCAGGATTACTGTACTTGTGAAAACCTTGTCTTCAGCGGTGAATGTATGGCATAACACATAATGTCAAAATATTCAGTACATTGTGTTAATTCTTATTCCCATGTAAATGTAATTTAAAAATACATTTACCTTTTCAACAAACTTCGAATCAAGTATAATATACAGTGAAAATAATTTAACAACAGACTGAGGGAACTGAAATGTGTTTTCGTGTTAAAAGAAAAATATTTATATTTAAAAAATTTAAGCTTATTAGAGTACATTTTATTTACACAGATTTATATATATGCATGTATTTAATAAAACTCAATGAAACAAAAACATTCATAAGAGCGTAAGGAAATTTAATTAAGGAAATTTTAATTAATTATTTAAGGAAATTTTCAAGTTTTTTTGTAAAACAAAACATTTATTGGGTTTTTGGAAAATAAACTGATTTTTTTTGTTTGTTTTGGAAATACCATTTTAGCAATAAATTATCAACAAATTGTTCAATGTCGTCAATTTTGTTACTCATTTCACCATTGAAATGTGCGTCTGAATAACTGCGCACACTTTTCAAGCTCATCATTTCGGAAGATGTGGAAAATGGAGCTCCTTGATTAATTTCATTTAGGAGTAAAGGGTGAAAGTAGCTTAGATACACAAAAAGTTAAGTGCCACAGAGAAAAGTATTCGAGAGTACCTCAAAGCCAAATTAGCCTAATTTTTATGAAACATGTGAAAATACCTCTCTTAATCCGCGATCACTCGCGCGGGGTGTTCTGTACACCCCAGCAACAAGAAAAGCCTCCTACAAATCTAAAAAGAATGCGCAGAGCCACGATTTTTTCTGTAGCTGCCCATTTTAGGTCATTGAACCTTCAGGCCTGATGTAATCAATCTCGCTAGGACGATTGGAATGTAACGGCCTTCAAAAGTTTATTTGGGGTGCTGAGAACACCCCGCGAGTGATTGAGTTATGTTTTCGTAGTCGAAGCATCTACGGAAAAATACGTTTTACTCTTTCCGTTTACATTTTTTTATCAAATACATTAATATGCATGAATATTTTATTTAAAATTTCAATAAATGTGGTATAAAATTAATATAATTCTATAAAATAAATGTAAAATATAATTTTTTAAAAAAATTTTTCAAAACATTTTCCAGAAATTATGACAAAAACTCCATGGGAAAAGGAGAAATAGCGACTTCGTAGTCTATTAGATACTGTATCAATAGATTGTCAAGATTAACTAAATGAATTCGATGGCTGCGTAATTTCATAACCAAAGTTAGAGGGATGAAACTTGAAATTGTAAATTTTTATAATACAGGTGGTGGTGATACCACTGATGAAATGTGCAGTATATATGATGTATCGCGAATATGTAACCTTTGGCCATTGCGAATATTTTATCATCTACTTAATACTGCAGGAGTTAATGCTTCCTTTGCCTATCATTCGGTTCTTCCTGAAAATAAATGAGACATTCAATATTATTAGAGGAGATTAGAATGGATCTTGTTTAGCCACAGTGGGATATGAGATCGGATCTCCCAAACCTTAACAAAACACTCAAAAGAAGCTTTACTGACACAGAATATATTAAAAAGGGCATTAATCCACCAAAAAAGGGGCTTTGCACTGTTTTTCCACGGTTAAAAGATGTAAAAATTATTTTTTTGTCTTCAATGTAAGAAAAATATGTACTTAAGGCATATGAATACAGTCTGCTCTGAATGTTTGAAAAATGATTAAAATATTATTTTTCTACCTTTTACTATCCTTATCATTAATTGCAAAGCATATTCATTACTGGTATATACGTTTTATTTGTGGTTTATGAAAGAATATAAAATTGTGTACTTCAAAATGTAAATTTTGTAGGTTTAGTTTAAATTAATGCTAGTCTCATTTGAATGCAATAAATTTAACAATTTTGTTTGTATAATACACAAAAATCATCTTATACTTCATAAATATATATTATAATTGGCTTAAAAAAATTTTCATATTTAAATACACGTGTTAAGAGTTTGGGGTGTTCTCTACACCCCGCGAGTAACGACGGTAGAAAAATAGGCGCGAGTGACCGCGGGTTAAATCCCGCATGCGCGGTTGGTGTTTTCCATATTTTGTTCATTCCCAGAATGAAAATCTTTTCGTCTTAAGTGATTTTCTTTTCGTGTTAAAAGAAAAAAATGTACGAAAATACATAGTAGTGTTTCGAAACCTTTATATTATTTCGTATTAACCGAAATTTCGTGTAAAATGTTTTCCCGTGTTTCAGTGTAGGTTTTAATAGATAAATTATCAAAAAAAAAAAAAAATTACCAATGCTGTTTGTTTAGGATAAACAAGATAGCTAAATAAATAAATTAAGCATGTGACTTTTTTTGAAAAATGTTAATTTTCTATTGCTTTTAAAAATTTATTTTTATTTTGAGATGTTGCTACGAAAATTAGAAAAAATATCCTGATTTAATTAATAGTTATTATGATAGTTATTTAAAAAAATATATAAAACCTAACTTTTTTAATAAAATATTATAAAAAAATAATTAATCAATTAAATTTCAAAAATATAAAAAAAAGAATTAGTTACAGCACTTAAGAAAAAAATGATGATCAGATTTATTAAAATTAACTCTTTAAATTTATATTATTTTTTAATTTTATATTCATCTTTTAATATATTGTATAAATCAGAGGTGGGTGTTTAATGGTGGGCTACTTTTAATGTTTTTAAGGTACTGCGGCTCACCCAGTGACGTAGGTGTGGCTATTCTGTATTAAAATTGTATGTTTTATTTTTCTAACGCTTGCTTTCGACATTGTTCTCGTCTATTAAAATATGACAGAATACTATTTTTTACTACAAAAATTCAAATTACATAAGATTTTTCGAGTTGAATGCATGAACAACTATGAGAGAGAAACAGAGAGAGAGAGAGAGAGATAGCGACTGATAGACCGTAGAGATATTCACTGCAGCGAGCAAAAAAGATAGGTGAATCGATTATTCTGAAACCAACGTATGTATTTACATCTATTCGCTGCAGAGTCCGTGAGACATGACGTCAACACAAGAACCCAATCTCGTGAAAGCGCGGGAAGGGCTAACCAACAACATTTATTCTCCCCTTCAGTCGGCGAGTTGGGAGTTTTTCCCCAACAGTAGCAATGGACGTGTTAAGGGTCACCATTCGCTTCCAATGAAGATACATGTGTCGTCTAAGCATTTATCGAATCATTTGCTTAAGTAAACACAGTCGCATTGATTGTGAAAATACGATTCTAAACTCTAGCTGGCATCAGTGTTCCATTAATAGGTTTCTTTTAGTCTCGAAGGTCTTAGTAAAGACGGTCACCCGAAAATGTCTTGGTGGTCCACCGGTCGATCTTGATCGACTTAAAGCCCATCTCGTGTATAAAAGATCTTTGAAACACCCCACACACAGAGGTCGAGTTCAATTTGGAATTGAGCTCAGTTGTAAGTATTGAGTGAAACTCTTAGAGAGACACTCTTTATTTGTCTGAGTTCTAGTTTGTGGAACTGTTCAAGAGAAGCGTTTAGGGAACGTTACAGAGATTTTTTGTAACGAGTTTTTCACTAATTTAAATAATCTGTTATAATATTTTTTGTGTATATATACGTCTGTTTTTATCCCTGTAATAATCTCGTAGTTCTTGTCCATTAAAAAATCTGGTATTGGAGGTAATCTGGTAATCTAACAGTTGGAGTCTTCAACTGCTGTTTCTTCCACTCACATTTGTAACAATATGCTAAATAAACATCTATTGAGGAACAACAGATACGTAAGTATACTACAGCAATGGGGTTCTGAAATCGCACTCAGAACTTCAAGTCTCAAGGGTGTTATTTTTGTCTCGAGAGCTGAAAATATAAACAATTTTAAAATAAATACAATTATTTGGTATTAAAATTGAATAATTCAATTCAATAATTCTCTCTCTCTTATTATACCTATAAGGGAATGAGGTTTCAAAAAAAGTACAAAATGTTTAAAATATAATCGTAATTTAAGCATCATAAGCATCTGAAAATAATAAATATTTATGTAATAAATATTACGTACATTTTACTTTGGGAGTGCTTTTTTCAAAAATAGTAGTTTTTGATGCCTAAAACTTTTTATAGAGTTATAAAAGGTATAATACTTTTTATAAAACCCTACCTAATTTTAGAATAATATACCTGTTTTACTTCAAAATATACGAAGAATATTGAAATTTAAAAAAAAAATTAAAAATATAATTTAAAAAAATATATAATTTATTACTCTATTTATACAAAAATAGCTACAGTGTAATAAAGCTGTATTTAAATTTATTAATCAAATTATTGCTCGTAATTAAAGCTACTATTTCTTTAAATAAGCACAACGAGATCTTAATAAATATTTTTTAGAGAAATGTTTCTTATTTTCATATGCCTATAATTTTTTTTTAAAATTATGATCATATTTCGAACGTATTACACATTTTTGAAGCATCATTCCTTTATAAAGTGTGAAATAATCGAATTATTTAAAATTATTTAATTTAAACCTGAAAGAATTGCATGTATTTGAAAAGTGTTTATATTTTCAGTTCTCGAGATAAAATTAATACCCCTGATACAACAAAAGAATATATATATATATATATATATATATATATATATATATA
>BMAV01000567.1:94009-104636 GCA_019973955.1 Trichonephila inaurata madagascariensis | reverse complement strand
CAGCACTTAACTCATATTTTTCATTTCATCTTCAAGTATCAAACTAATCACTCATTTGTTTCTTCCGAACATATGGCCTAGCCAATAAACATGTCTAGTTCCAGATCGTTACATTTAATAGCCCTATATTTCTGCATTAACTTTCAAGTACAATCATAAAATCCGCGATACTTAACCCATCGGTGTTTTAAGTGCTAACTCACTTAAACACACCGTGGCTTGTTTTTCCTCCCTCCTATTAGCATCAGAAGAGATGTACTAATTTTAGAATAAAGACCTTTTTTAAAACTAAGTCTGATTCTGGCTCAAAACATGTCATATATATTTATATATTAATATTAAATCACGCGTTAATTTTCAACAAAAAGATTTGAGTTTAGTAAGTAATTAATTTTTATTAACTATTTCAAAAATATTTACAGAAAGATAACTGCAGACAAATGAACATTTTTTTTCCCTTTTTTTCAAAAACATTATTGAGAAAATAACTAAAGAAATAATATCCTTATAGTAATAAAGTATAAGAGCATATGAGATGGAAAATTAAATTGTAGGCGAAAAATCTAATTTATTTCCAAAAGGAAAAATGTTTTAGTATATAATTTAGTAAATTATTATAAAGCTTATATATATATATATCGTATTCTACTAATTTGTTCTAAATGCTATATTCAGTTCAATGAATATTTTTCTTTCAGTGTATACTTCTTAAATGTCTGTTAAAAAAGCATTCGATAGCCAAGACATTTTGATAAAAACATATAAATACGAATTAAATAAATAAAAAGAAAAATAACTGATTTTTAAAAGTAAATATCTGTATGAATTATTCTCAGAGAGGTTTAAATATAATATATATTTTTCGGACAACATATGAATACGTATTTTGTACAATCTTTTTCGGAAACTTTGGAACATCTATTCGATTTATTTCTGAGCATATTTTGGGAAGAATTAATTAAATATTCAATGTTTTTTTTATATTATTCCAAATAATTTTTTTTTCACCTAACACAATCAAAACACAAAAGAAACAATATGCATTTGTTTCTCTTTTCTCAAACAGTTTCTTCCTAAAACTAAATCTCATAAAACATTTTTTTTTCAATAAAGAGATTCGTGCTTAAGTTATTATGAATGGAATTCTAAGTTTATCACATTCACTTAAATAAATATTAAAACAAAACTTTAATAATGTTTTGCTTATATAGGTTTTGAATGGAATGAATACATTTTTTATGATACACTAGCTGGTGTATCCATTCTTCGCACAGGTGAATTGAAAAATTAAACAATACAGACTGAAGGATAAAGGAGTTTTTAATGAGTTAATTTTACGGGAATTGTAAATTGAACAAAAAAAAAGCTTTTTTGCATGTTTTAGCTGAATAAAAAACCATGTTTGCTAAATTTTAAGTCTGTAGTTATAACAGCTGATTAAAAAAAAAAAAAAAAATTTATAACGCCCCATAACTCTTTTGTGGGTCGATTTTTGAAAACACCGTTCTTCTGCTCAGCATAAATAACACATTGTTACAAATTTTGTGAAATAAAAGTTTAAAAAAGTGTAAATAATTTTTATCTGGATGTTTAATACGTTGATATTAAATCTATCTATGTACAATATTGAATTTATTGAAAATCTTTCTATATATAATATTCAATTTATTGAACAATCTCTCTATGTACAATATTCAATTTAATGAACAATCTCTCTAAAAAAATAATAATAATAAATAATCCCTATTTGTATCGGATGTCGTTCATTATTTTATTGGTTTTAGTTTTGTTTTCGCAGAACCCTATTTTTTTTTCTAAAATAAAAGTAGCCTAAGTTACTCCTAGTAACATCAACTATCTGCCAGTGAAAGTTTCGTGAAGTTCGGTCTAGCTGTTTCAGAAATTAGCCGGAGCAAACAGACAGATAAATATACAAAAATTTAAAAACTTGATTTTTTTTTTTATATAAGTACCGTAAATACTTTTAAATGCATTTAGTAAAAAGCTGTTTAATTTCAAATTACAAACACACTTCAATTATATTTATTTGTTCAGATTAGAAAGATTTGATTTTCTTTTAGGTATAGCTAAAGGGTGTAAGTGCACTTTTCAACCTAAAACGTAATTAAAAATATTTATTTTAGAAACAACTAAATACGTACCTAACTAAATAAAATAACCTATAAGAATTTATCGATTTCAAAGTAAATAAACAACATAACTATTTTCATGAAAGAAAACCTAATGATGTTTAACATTGATTTCTAATTATTACTTGAAGGTCTCATCGCTAGAAAACAGTGAAAATGTAACGAAACAATTTGAATTAAGAACGGAACGGTAGAAAAATAAAAATACTTTGTGACTCGAGAAACCGTTATTCTTTGATTTCAATATAAATATTACGCAATATAAATGTTAAGCAATATAAATATTATTCAATTATAAATATTATTATATTGTATATATTACGCAGGATAAATGAAGTTATTTACAGTTTTGAATGCACTTTTACTTAATTTAAGGGTGTAAGTGCACGTTTTCACCTAAAACGTAATTAAAAATGTTTATTTTAGAAACAACTGCCTACGTACTTGACTAAATAAAACAACTTGTTTGCTCTGCGATCGCCACCCCCATCGCACACTCACACTTGTACAATCACTCTTGCAAGACAAACCTTTATTGTGACTACTTTGTGCAGTGTTTTGAAATGAAATAAACAACAGAGGTATGAAATTGGCTTACCTCTATTTAAATGCGGAGCCTTGTGAGAAGTCAAATGACGTAAGCCCCAAACACTTCCTGATTTATGTTTAAATGCTGTCTATGTTATAGAAAAATTGATATTGCTCAGCGTTCTTGAGAGAGAATGAAATCATTGGAATGATGATAAACGTTGAATGCAACAGTTCAAAACAGGTCTTAGTAACAGCAGGTTGAAACGAATCTGCAAGCAGAGGGGAGGTGGAGAGAGGGACTCGTGACCTTTGACACTGTCGATGGTATGAGGACTTAAAATCATTAAGATCAGACATGAATGGGAAATATCGCGAGGGTCAGTAACCTAATCAAACAAAAAAAAATTGACATAACTGCTAGAAACGTTGAGACAGAACGCTCGCAAAATAATACAATCCCTATTGAAATAAATAATCCCTATTAGAAACGGATATTCTTCACCATTTCATTGGTTTAAATTTTATTTTCGTGGAACACTAATTTTTTTTTCTATAAAAAAAGAAGCCTAAGTTATTTCTTATAACATTAGCTATCTGCCAGGGAAAGTTTCGTCAAAATTAAACCAGCTGTTTCAGAGATTAGCCGGAAGAGACAGACAGAAAAAATTTTAAAAATTTATTTTTTCATATAAGTACCGTTTATACTTTTAAATGCATTTAGTAAAAAGCTGTTAATTTCAAATTACACACAAACACTTCATTTTTATTTATATTTATATATTGGTGAAAATAAAAATAGAGGTTGCACTAATTTTACTTTTGAGATACAGTCGTATCATGTTGAAAGATCTGTAACATGAGGGTAAACTAATTGGTTATAACATATGAGCTACGATTAAGCTATTTTTCCCATGTGATGCAATGATTCATTAGTAACTAAGTATTTTAATAATAACATTTATATTACTTTATCATTATCGTACACAAAACCCCCCTCTTCATCTTTTTTTATTTCCATAGCCAATGTTTACACAGATAATCAACTTATGACTCTGTTATCACACATTCTTAGAATTAAGAATTAATTTAACTTCTTTGTTACTATGTTTCTGCAACATAAAAAGCACGTCTTTTGTTTACGTATCATCAAAGCAGTATTCAAGTGTGTTATCAAGTAGTTTGAGCAATTTTAAGTATCAAAAATTGTTTAATTTTTGTAATTTTTGTTGTTTATAGGCATAATAATATTAAGAAGAACATTCTTCCTTTTAAACAATTAAATAAAGACTTTTTAAAAGTAATGTAATCCTATGTTATGTCTCTAAGTTATAAAATAAATATTTTTTATGTAAAATATATTTCTTCTATAATTTTTTTGTTCTAATTTCTATACTAAAATGTTTCCTAAATAATATACATTTTTTTTTATTTATTTAATGTATTTGAATTAATTTTAATTCTTTGTAAATGAAGCCTTCTAAATTAATTAAATTGTTGGTATAACAACTTTTTTTTGAATTTTCCTAATATATATAAATTCAATTATCATTACATTTTATAGTGAAAATAACTGAATTTTTATTTAAATAATATACTTTTGTTTTCAAAAAAAATACAGAAATCTTACTGATAACTTTAAATAATACATGGAAAATTTTGATTTTTTTTATGTAAAAAAAAATCAATACATTTCTTAAAATTTTTTACGCACTTTAAAAGATTTTAGTGCATTTACATGTTTCATTCGGCATGAAATATTAAAAAGTATTTTATCAAAAGTATTCGTCAGTGCTATTTAATTTCCGATCTGACTTTAAAGCAGCGTTTATAAAACTGTAGGGCGCGCTCCCTAGGGGGCGAGAGCGTTTCGGAAAGTCGAAAATAAAAGATTATTTAAAAAATTATCAATTTACTAAAAGGAAACAAAACAAAATGTGTTCTGACAAATAAAAAATACACATTTACTCTGATAAAGCATACTTATAAATGTATCAGTACGGCACAATATATTTGATACTAAGTTAAAAACAAGTTTGATAATTACTAGTAATTTTTCAATGGTTTTATCATACACAAAATTTAATACTTATCTTGATACTTTGTACGGTTTAAAATTAGGGTCGTATTCTAGCTTTAGCGTCAAAGTATTATACATTACTACTAAATTCAACACATTGTTATTGTATGGGGAAAGGGGGCACGATAAAAATTCTGATTGAAAATTGGGTCGCGAATATAGAAATTTTGAGAAGCACTGCTTTAAAGAGACAGTAAGATGTCCTAAAATGAAAGTAGAATTTTAAATATGGTTGTACTTATATACATTATAATACGCTTCTTTAATAAATAGTTTCATTTATATATAGAAAATAAAAGTAAAAAATTGCAAAATTTCTTCAGTTTTTATTGCTTACCATGGCGATAGATCATTGAAACCTACTTAGTAGAAGAAATCGTATCAGATATAATTGTTTAGAGAAATTACTTCCTAATATGCAATGAGACAAAATAGAGTTTTAAATATTTTTAAAAAGTTACAAATTGTAGTATTTATACAAACTTGAAATAAACAAAAGATTATAGTTTGTCAGTGTTTTTGTTGAATCGTGAGTAAGCATCTTGGTACAATGCAAACTTTCTGTATGTAGTGAATGAGTGAATATTAACGTCGCACAGTTCAGCTACACGAGGGCTTTTGGCGACCGACCTCGTAATTTTGAACTATGGTCAAATGACGAGGACGATACCTGAAATGGCACCCCCTCTCCTAACTACCACATCTCAACAACGGCAGGACATTTGAGCTCTCGACAGATTTAATGTGCATCACTTCCCTACATGGTGGGTTTTAGTGGTACTGAGCTTGAACTCATGACATTCCTGCCACAATCCGATACTTTGACCACTGGGCTACCGCAGCCCCCTTGCAGTATGGAAAAGCTGAAGCACGTTTAAATTCAATCAGTGCGTTAAATCTGTCTATAATCGGTGTTTTAAAGTTCTCAGGTTGGCGTGGTAGGGAAGATGGAGAGTAGGGTACTAAAATGTCCTCTTCACTTGATCAAAGCTGAAAATCCCATGGTCCTTCACCAAAAATTCTGATTTAACTTCAAAGTCAAGCTTTAGTATACAATCAATTCAAGTAATGCTTGAAGGAAAATGTTTGAGTCTATGAAAAATATACTATCTGGAATATCTACAAGCTAGTGTTTAAATATTGTTACGAATTTTGCTTAGTTGCTTAATTTCATCTTAATATAATAGAAATAATTTATATATTGATGTATAATACATTAATATTAATTTCTGTTATATTTAGTTCATGATAAAAAATGTAATAATCGCAAGCAAGGCCGTCTCTTACATTATCAATGGAATTTTTGTGAAATGTTGGCGAATCAACCCATTTGCCATCAATTTTGGTGACTGTTTTGGTGAATGGCGACCATTTTTGTAGAGTTGGGGACCGTATGGGTCATTTTGGAAATTGCTGGAGAAATCTACAGCATCACGATCTATGACGTAAGCAGAATTTTTGAGAAAGTACTTGAAGGTATCCGCGTAGGCTATACATAGCAGTCGCTTGAGGTAACTGAGGCAATTTTTCTTCGGCAGTTGAAAAGGATAAAAGGTTGCTTGCGAGTAATCTTTAACATTACGTACTTGCGTTTTTTGGCCTTGATCTGAGCG
Organism: Trichonephila inaurata madagascariensis; assembly: GCA_019973955.1. Lineage (NCBI taxonomy): Eukaryota > Metazoa > Arthropoda > Arachnida > Araneae > Nephilidae > Trichonephila > Trichonephila inaurata. The sequence continues at coordinate 98,265 of BMAV01000567.1, read as the reverse complement.
CTGTAAAAGGTGTGAAAACCTTTTTGGATTTAGTGTGCGGATTTTTATGCTGTATCCTGTATTTTAAGAACTGTTTTTTCACATTAAATTTTCATCGCTCTTAAGGAACTGTTTTGCTCTTTGGGACTAATAACATAAATTCTACGAACACCGATATACGTAACAATATTCTCTAGCTAAGTTACTTATTCAAACATTGATACGTAAAAAACAACTTTGTGGAATATACGAGGGTTGGGGCAGAAGTCATGACAATTATTTTTTTTTTCTTGAATATACCAGTCAGGTTGGAAAATGTGACACATACAGACGAAAGCAAAAAGTGTTAACTACATGTGTGGATAATGAATAACGCTGAAATATCATAACACACTAATTTATTACGGTATTATATATATATATATATATATATATATATATATATATATAGATTAATATGGCCTTCATGATGCAAAAGAATGACAAAACAGTGCACATTAATTTGACATGACACACCTGACCTAAAGATCTTCAATGTAGTCCCCTGATACTGTTACCACACACTTCCAGCGATATGAGAGGCGCTAAATACCGTCTGTCTCAGCATTTGCCGCACCATGTGTGAATGGTCCCGAACGTTGCTCATCAAAGGTTGACATCAAAGGTCCTTGCTGAAACTTTCCTACCCAATGCGCTACTGTGCTGCATAGTAGGACATTATTCTGAAGGGCTTCGACTAATTCACTGTGACATTCCATCGCATTTCTCCCTCGGAGAACGGCTGTTTTGATGTAAGCGCGCTGCTCAACACGGGTCACTTCCATCTCACACGACACTCACCAACTAACTGATTTCACAGCCCTCGCTGAGCTACTACTAGCTATCACAGAGCCATATGTTGTTCTGCATACGCACTATGCCTGCAGAACTTCCACACGACACATATACACTTGTGATTCGTTCACATATCTACAAGAAAAAAAGTAGTTGCCATGACTTATGCCCCAACCCTCATATTTAAAAAAATTCTCAAAATATAATATCAATCCTCCATGTATGAGAGATTTTTAAAACATCTTACGTAAAGATTAGTAAAAAATCAATTAGCACTCAAAAGGAAATAATAGTATTGCATTCAATAAAATAATCAATATACCAATTTAAGAAAAAAAAAGCATTATGTTATAAAAGCTCTTTAAATTAATGTTAAGCAAATTTTTGTTTACCAATTATTATTATTATTGTTATTATTATTACCGGTACTACTACTACTACTATTTTGAGCTAATTTGTATTCAAAGCTCAAAGGGAAAGAATATTTACTTTTCAAAAATAATTCTTTTTTTATTTTAATTTGGAGAAAAATGTCATACAGTTTTTCTAAAAATAATTTGTTATTTCTATTACGTTTTATAAATAATTCATTATTTATTAATTTTATTATTCCTTATTTCCGTTTATTATTCTATTATTTTTTATTATTATGCATATTCATCAACTTAAAAAAAAACATGCGTAAATGAAACAAATAATGAACTCAGATGACTGAAGCCCAAACTTTTAGAAACAACATCAGAAAAAACAAATCTCGTTAAAAGTACTAGTTATGAATGCCCCGAAAAAATTCATGACAGTGATTTTTCTGTTTTAAAATCCATATTACAATATTTTCCCTCAACAGCAGATTTTTTTGCCTTTTCATTAAATTGTATTTTTTGACTGTTGTCTAATCCCATCATTAAGAAGAACAATACTGGAAATAGTCTTTAATTTCATTAATAATTTTCGTAAAAGGATTTTTTCATAGTGAGCCTTTTTTAGAAATTTCACTTAAAATGAATGAAGAACACACAATTTTTTTCTTTATTGTAAAATTTTTAATGGAAATAAATAAACAAGCAATAAGTATTTTAAAAATTTACGAAAAATCTCGATTATAAAAAAAAAATCATGAAAGAGCTAAGCTATACGTAAAATATCCTTCAACAAAAAAAAAGAAAAAAAAAGGGCAAAACACCTTTCACAAAGAGTTTCTACCTCTAACGTTAGGGTAAATAAAAGTTTTGGGGAGAATAACTAAACAGTTGTCACTGCTTAACCCTTTCAGGGCCATGATCACATATATGCGATCACGCGTTTCTCCCACCAGGTCCCTCGGTATCATATATGTGATTGAGCTTTCCCTGCTCTGAGGCCTCGGATCTCACAGGTGTGATCTGAGTTAGAAACGCTTTTGTATTAACTTTTACAAGCACTAAATGGGGGTCAAAGTCCATTTTTTTTTCAAATAATGTTTCATAAAACTTTGAATTTCAATAAATCATTCGGCTCCCAGTATTTCCTAATTAGATCTGAGATATTAATGAATTTAAGCAATTGCACATGTTTAGGTCTTTCCCGAGAATCGCGCATTTAAATGTCTGCTATTTATTGCGCGCTGGATTTCTGTTTATATTTCGACTAAGTTGGTAAAAAGGTAGAACGTTTATTAGTTTTTTGATCAACAGACATTCTTAATAAAAGTTTCAGCAATTTTATATGTGGTTTGTATTTAAAACAATATTTTTTATAAAAAACATTTAAAAAGCAGATCTTCCTAGGACAAATGCGATGACTCATTTTTAACAAGAAATAATTATTTGATCTTAGGAACTCATTTTAATTAAGTAAGAACAAACGATTTTCTTCGTTGCTATCACAACTGGAGTTACATAATTCTAAGAAAAGAAAACATAATATTTTAAGCAGACTATAAGCAATATAAAAATTAATTAAAAATAAAAAAAGGATAGTAGTTGTTTAAAAAATTTGTATGAGTTTTCAAGCCGGAAAAAGTTTTCGTGAGAGTAAATTTATCGTTTGGTATTTGCCAAATAGTATTTTGTATGTGTTGCGTTAATTTGATTTTAATCATCATGGCGAAAATAGTACATTTTTTTAAAATTAAAATGAAAACATTTTCTTTAAAATTCGCAATTGTTTTTTCAAATATTGCGAAAATTTTTGTACTATATATTCAGATATTATCAATAATAGTAAATTGCAAGTTTTGGCGTATTTGATTGCATTTAGAACTTTATAGTATGAATTTTTTTAAAGGAAATTAGGCTTAGCAGGTATATTCGACCGCTCCCATGCGTGCGTACACTCTCCGAACGCACGGGCCTGGGGAAACGCTTTTTTCTCCGTCCGCTAGTTTTGAAGGGGTTAATATATAATAATTTGTTTTTACTTTTTCAAATACTGAAGAAAACACTATAACCCTGCAAGAAGTAAAAATAAAAGATGGGCCTGATTTATAAGAAGCATTTATTTCAATAGAAGTGAATATTAAGTGATTATTAATTAACTTCTCTTTCTGGAAAACATCACTATGGGTAATGAGCCTTATAATTTTGTACCTGGATCAAGTGACGATAACAATAGCTAAAGTAATATTGAACTCAAAAACCTTTCACACCATACCTACAAGAGGACTTCGAGTTCCGATGGATTTAGCGTGTATTCATTTGTCCACACCAGCGATACTCAACCTGCATCCCACCAAGCCTTTTTAAGAGGCCCGGTCATGACCCATTGCTCAGTAAAATTCAGTTATTTAAGAAAAGTGTATTAAAAATTTGAAGGGAAATTCAATGAGAAGAAATCAAATCTATCAATTTTTTGCTTTTTTGCTGTCGAAGTCGTAGGGCTGCGAATTGATATTCTTTTTCCTATTTGTAACTGACAGCAGTAGAGTAAATATAATTTTATGGGTGGAACTAATTTTTAACAATCCTTCATACCTTACAAGCGAAAAATATTTGAATGTTGTTGAGTTTGACTGCTTTGTAGTGAAAAACGAACATCAGTACTTGTTTGATTTGTTACGATATATATATATAATTAAAAGAAACGAAATAGGAGTTACAACATATTTAACAATTTACCACATATTTTACATTCCTAATACTATCTTGATCTTAAAGCATTTCTCAACCCCCCCTCCCCCGTTTAACCTCATGTTGCGGCCTGAGTGAAATAGCTAACCTATGAATGCGGCCCACATGATATCGCTGACATATATATGTGACTCAGCAGAAAAAAAAGTCAAGTACCCCTGGTGTACACTATGAATCTTTATCGGCTCCATAAGCAGAACTGAACTCAAAGGTATCCGACTACCCAAAAATCATGATTTTTCTCAAAAATTGACACACACACACACACAATTTTTTTATAAACTTAATGTTATAGGCCATCTTATTAGCTTAATAAAAATACCAAGCTTTTTGTTT
>BMAV01000567.1:64833-77956 GCA_019973955.1 Trichonephila inaurata madagascariensis | reverse complement strand
CGTGGATAGCCTAGTGGTTAGAGCATCGGTATCCCCACCGGAGGGACAGGGTTCGTTGACCGATACCACCAAATATCCTCCGAGTACACACGAGAGTACATGCTCGTTAAATCACCGAGTCGAAAGTCCTGTGGGCGGTCGCAGCAGAAACCACAGGTACAGGGTGATGGAGAATATTTCCCTCCTCTCTAGCCCATGCCTAAATTGGGGCAGTAGAGATTAGTGGTGGCACCATCTATCATGTAGAAGATCAAACTGCCTCAGGCTCTGGCAAAATTCCTTCCTTCCCTTCGGAAAGGGCACATCAGCGTCAACAACAACAATTATGCTTCTTCATTCATTTGTATTATTTTTTATTTTGGTGTAAACTTTCAAGCAGTTATAATTTTGGTTTAAACAACATTTTTATCAGGATGGGTGTGGGAAGATTTTGTTAGTGTGAGATCTTCTTAGCTAATTTATTACAATAAATGTTACAAATAAGCGGAAAGTACTAAAAAGAAACTATTAATTTCATTTATATCAGCAATATATCAAACAAATGTAATATGTTAATTAGATAGTATTTCAGCTTCCCAACAAAATTCTGATTTTCAAAAATAAATAAATATACAAGTGGGTTAACCAAGATATGTCTGAAGTATGAAAAACGACTCACTTCCTGTAACATAATGCTTGCAGCACATAAACAAAAAATGGACTCAAGGAATACTCAGAAACTTAATTCATGATGGGTTTTTTTTTTCTTCATGAAATAAACTATTTTTCTTTCAAAAGGTTTCTATTTTTATTGGTGAATATCTTTTAAAAATATTACATTTTAACTATACATTTCCTTTTTTATTCTTTTTAGCAAATTGAGCTATTATTAAGTTATCTATGTCTTGTCTCTAAATTGCGATGTAAAATTGTTAAAAGTATTCGAATTTTAAGACTACAAATGTTTAGTATGAAAATGCATTGAAAATTTTTATTTCCCTTTTAAAATATTTATAGATTCATTTTTATTCTAAACGTATACCTGTATGTAAACATTTATTGTAATAATTGCTTCCTCATTATGCAAAATTAAGTTTATAAAATTCATTTTTAGTTTTTCAGTCATATAACTGTTGGGAAACCGGATTAGCAGCTCCAATTCTTATTGAATTAGCTCAATTTCACTTAACCCGCGATCACTCGAGCGGGGTGTTTTGTACACCCCAGCAACAATAAAATCCTCCTAGATTTCTAAAAAGAATGTGCAGAACCACGATATTTTCTGTAGCTGCACATTTTAGGTCATTGAATCTTCAGGCGTGATGCAATCCCTCTTTAAGGAACGATTGGAATGTAATGACCTTCAAAAGTTTATCTGGAGTGCTGAGAACTCCCGCGAGAAGTTGAGCATTTGTATACAGTCTGCTCTGAAAGTTTGGAAAATGATTAAAATATTATTTTTCTATACTTTCTACAATCATTATCTCATTAATTATAAAGTATATTTATTACTGGCATATACGTTTTACTGGTTTATGAAAAAATATAAAATTATGTGTTTTAAAATGTGAAAATTTTGTATGTTTAGTTTAAATTAATGTTAGTCTCATTTGTGTGCAATAAATTTAATAATTTTATTTGTATAATACAAAAACATCTTGTACTTTATAAATATGTATCATAATGACTTAATTTTTATTTTCATAATTAAATACACGTGTTAAAAGTTTGGGGTGTTCTCTACACCCCGCGAGTAACGAAGGTAGCAAAAACAGGCGCGAGTGACCGCGGGTTAAGATAGTCAATGTTGTCCTAAAATGTTTCTAAATGTACAAAATTATAATATATCCATTTCCAAAATATTCCGCAACCGCGTATACAATAATAAAAATAGTAAAAAATAAAACATCGAAAACGAAAACATGGTTTTCTGGCTTTGATGAAAGACAAGCAATTCCACACTATCGCTTCATCAAAAAAAATATATATATCCTCAGCACCAAAAAGAAGCTACATTCCACACGATTGTTACAAACCAAAATCCGCCTCTGTAAAATGACCACTGATTGAACACCTATCCTGTAAACGTTGAGTATGTATCCCAAATCTTTTTTCCTTCCCTCTCGAAGTGTTTACCTTGATCCATCTCACTCTAAAAACGTTTTCTTCGATCCCTGTAACCAATCCATCTCTCTCTATCGCCCTTTCTTGCGGATAATACACTCCGGGATAAAGGGGCAATAAAATACTCCGATCCCCTTAAAGACTCCAGAACAAGAGAGGGGCTTGCCTAAACTGGATATTTTTCATGCTTTAAATCAAAGTAGTTTCCATTTCGGAAGATTTTGTAGATGTTTATTCTAAGAAGGTTAGAAAAGAAAATGCGACGGAAGGAAAACACATTTTTATTTGTCACCGAGAGGGGAAGATTCAACCAGGATTTGTTTCGGTGGTATTAATATGAATTTTCTACTCTGCGTTCCATTATAAGAGATACATTCTAAGCCTAACTTTTATACTTTGTAAGCTTAAGTATTTTTAATATTTCTTGAAGATATTATGCATGTCAAGAGCTTAGAAAAATAAATACATCACACATAATCCTCGCTTGGTAGAAATTTTAATACTTGAGATAGGATCCTTGAAATGTGGTATTTTTTCCCATTAATGTGTTAAGCGTCTTACCTTATTTTACAAAGTATTATATGCTTACTTTGTCTCTTTCATTTAATATTTATGGGAATCCCACTGAATTTATAATTAATACTTCGTGTATTTTGAATAATTGAATTTATGATTTCAAGCCGCAAAAAAGAGAGAGAGAGAATTAAATGAAAAGGTAAAAATTGATCCTAAATAAAAATGATTGATTCTACCTATAAGCAATATTATTACTACCTAATTTTTTTCAAAGGTATTGTGAATCAGAGGCCCGCTTTGTATTATGCCCAACATATATGCACACCTTTCCTTCGCTTTTAGCTCTTTAGGAAACAAAATATGCTCAGGAATGGAAATTTATATATATATATTAAGATGAGAAATAATCAAAAACCTTCTGCTGAACAAGGATTTTTTTGTGAGTGAGTACGAAATTCGTAACAATTTCGAATTCTGTCAAGTACATAAAATCGAACATGAATTCAAATATAAAGAGATATATAATTCGATACAAAACAACATAGATGGTTTCCAAATTAGTTAAGAACTTTTAATTACTTCCCATTCATCCCTCCGTTAGGTGCGTGAATCTCTGAGATGCATTATAAAATTAGGTTCTATGCTGTGTCCACACGGTTGGTTGAAACACGCCCCTCCTTCTTTTATCTGTCTTTCGTCACTTGTCCTAGGTTTCAGTGTCAAGAACTAGGGAAATTTCTTCATATTTCGGATGGGAGGGTCTATTGAATCTTGAAGATGCAGCACGCACCGCAACGTCAGCTTTAATGACTTTGTAATATTTTTTGAATTTTGATTTTTTTCCTTGTAAAATAATGTAGTTTTCAGTTTTATACGTAAATAATTCGATACAGGTACTACTTAACTTCTGTTTGATAGTTTTTTCTACTCAATTTTTTGCTAAGAAAAGAGATACATCTGAAGGATACCGCGTGCTTAGTCAGCTTTTGAATGCATTTTATTCAATCCTCAATGTAGCTGGAATGAACTCCCAAAATATCTATATGGGAACACGACTATATCACGAACTTTCGAAAGAGCACCTACGCAGACAGTATGCATGTATCATTCACATGCCTCGTTCATTTTGACTCAGAATTAAAGAAATATCTCATATACAACGTCCCACTCAAGACCAAAAGCCAAGAGAAACATCACAAGAACTTGGAAAAGAAGGTGTAAGGACGCCCCCTTCGAGTGCCCTTCTTGAATATCAGAGTGAGCCAGAGGTGTAGGAATAAATGAAGAACTAGAGAAGCTGCCATTATCTTAATATGACTTTATTAAGATCTTTACTTAAACCTCTAATATATTATATAATAATATGATATGTGAGTAGAAGTATCAAACTATTTAATCCTATTTGAAGTTGCGGTTCACTGGCGTGCAATGGGATGCACCTTGACCTAAGGGCTCTCTGTCACGGATTACTTGTGTTGCCTGTCACTTAACCCCTTAAAACCTCTTCACACTTGAATCATGGACTATCATAACATTCCCCAAATGTCACCTCACTTACTCTAAACTTCTGATATTTAAAAGCTTCCTAATTTGCATCTTTCCTTCACGCTTTACTTCTTGAGTTGGTTAGAAAAGAGTTGCCATTCATTCTGGCCCCAAATAACCCAAAAGGACATGTTAATGAAAAGACGCGTGAGCCCGTCACAAAGGTAATGTTCCCTCTTTTGAGGATATGAAAAAAAAAAAGATTATGTAAATTTTGTAGTACATTATACGAAAATTCCATCTCTCTTGAACATTATAAGGTGATTTGCGAAGACTGCAGCAAGGCATCTCACAGTCTAAACAGTGGTGATACGATGATAACTAACCATTATTTTTCTTATGTTTTTTCGTATAAATATCTCAATTCCTGACTATATTTTAAATATTATTTTATGTCAAATATGTTTTAATGTGAAATCTCAACAATAAAATGATTAAATCATCTTCAAACTGAAGAATGAGGTGATCCATCTGAGAGATACCACGCGCCTGTGGATGGAGCTTTTTAAAGCGCGCTTAGCGAAGGGTTAGTTCAATTAATCTTTATAAAATCTTTATAAGTGTTTCGGTATAATAAATAACGTATCTTAATTCATTGAGAAAAAAAATTGTAAATCCATAAGATAAATCAAAAAAAGATAAAGGTTGTTTTTAATTATGGACATATATAGCATCAACCATTGTGTATTTTCTACGTCATCATGTCATAAAAAACGTTAAACCTTGCTCGTGAAACCAAAACAAAGACTTCTATCACTAAGCACACGAAAAAAGTCATGCGCATGCAAAAGTCATCTACGGTAAAATCTTGTTTTGCCCCTTTTTCAAACATATGATGGAAATTAAATTAGGTTATACTTCTTCTTCCCAAATCTAATGTTAACACACCGAAAAAAAGGAGAAAATCGAAGTTCCCCTCGCGTGTGCCCGTACTAAATGTAACTCTATGTTTACATTGCTGACAAAATTGTTAAGGCCAGTTCAGTGGCACGCAATAGGTGTATTAAGAAGGAAAGTAGTAAATACACAAGTCTGAGCATACGGTCTTCAAATAATCATTCCACAAATGCGATTCTCAAATTGCTTGTTTTTCGGAAGACGATCAATAGTTACACCCTCCCTCAAGCTGCACTTTCACGATGTGGCCCATCAAATGTATTTGCGCTTCGAACCCTGAGTAAACATTAGCCAGACAAAAATAATCGATGAAAATTACTTGATTACAGTGAATGCCATTTTACCAAGATGAAGTCTTAAGCTCTCGTGCTCTGTTAAGAGAAGGAAACGTCGATTATTCGAGTTCTCATTGGTATTCCGGTATCGATTAACCTGTTGATCAAATCGTAATCGTAAGAAAATGAGGGATGGTATTTCACAGTTTGAATATGTTAGTGGGTATTTTATTAAAATTGAAAAGATTTCCCTCTTATTTTTATTTAGTAATTAGTAATCTATGATGCTATTGTTTTAGCTTCCAATAAATAGGCTAAATTCATGAGGTCATAATCACATGAGAAAAGCAATCACGCATTTTCAGCTAATCAGTTCATGCGCTTCGAAGTTGCCAACTTTTGATTTTGTAGAAATTTTATTTTAGAATTTAAGGGTATACTTATTAAAAAATATTTTTTTCTTTTTTTTTTTTAATTTTAAAAACTATTTGTGTTAAGAATTTTAATATTGGGACATATTTGCCCAATTTGTGAAGTTGCCCCTCTCGGGTGCCCTTCTCCTTGATTATCAGGGTGAACTAGAGGTGTAGGAATAACGAAAAAGCTAGAAGCCGTCATGATCTTAATTTGACTTTATTAAGATCTTAAAACTTAAACCTCTAACAGATAAGATAATAATAATATAAGGGAGAGAATCTACGATGACTAAACACACAATATATATAATACCGAACTAACGTAACTCGGACCACTATCAATAACTACCTCGCCTTAACTCAATTCCAACACTATCACAGATCCTAATATTAAATAGTCAATCCTACCTTAATTTTGATCGACAGATCCAATCTTAATGGAAGTTGCGTCTTTACTGGAGTGCAATGACCTTGACCTAATGGCTCTATGTCGGGAAAAACTTCTGTTAGCTGTCACTTAATCTTTCTCAAACCCTTTCACGCTTGAATCATTGATTATCATAACATTCCCCAAATTGCTACCCCGTTTACTCTAACTTCTGATATTTAAAAGCTTCCTAATTTGAATCTTTTCTTCACGCTTCACTTCTTGGGTTTATTTGGAAAAGAGTTGCCATTAATTCTGGCCTCAAAGAACCCAAAGGACATGTTAATGAAAAGACGTGTGAGCCCGTCACAAATTATCAGGTTTGAAATTTTAACTAAACTTCAAAAGCAGAAAACTAAGTACAAGTTTATTCTTAGTTTTGAATTCAATGGAGAATACGCGTGATTGCAATTATCATGTGATCGTCAAGAATTTAGCCTATTGATCAGCCAATTTGCTATTTGTCTGTTCATTTAACAAGTGATCCTATAGCTGGTTACATATATTAATCTTATACACATCAATCATCATAAATACCAATCCTTTGTCTTGATACTATCAATACAACTTCTGAAATTCTTCAGAGTTAAACAAAGAATATTTACTATCAATACGCAAGTAATTGAATTATTAAGGTTCGTTTGAAAAAGTGAAAATATTACTGTGAAAATTATTTTTAATTCTCAAACTTAGACGACTGCATCCCTTTGAGTTCGAGGAAACGCACCCGAACGATTGAAAACTAATGACGATTTCTATAGATTTACTGATTTCCTCAGATTTCTAAGACCTTTTACTATCAATTTAAAAATACATCTCTTGATCATCAAATGTTTCACAAATCGGAGAAAAAGTAAAATTCCAGAGCAATCCCCACTAATTATTTCTCCTTAAGATACAATTTATAGTATTATATGCCTTTGAGTTTGAGAAAAGAATTATAATTTCCTTAAGGGATTAACATTAGGTTATGTTTTAACTGTTAATTTTCTTTAATCATTCCTTTCAAAAGATATAGTGTCAATCTTGCGTATAATATTTATATTCATTTCAGAAACAAGTTTGATGAATGTTTTTTAGTTTAAAAGACCCAGTTTAAATCTCCCCCCAAAAATTTGTTTAATATGTTGTGTTTTAAAAATTACTTAACCTTCTCTGGTCTTATAATACATTTTTTTAAATACAAAGGTATTAGTTTAAATAAATTATCAAAATTTTACTTAGTGTAAGCAAATCATAATAATTATTAAGTACTTTGAGAATGAATCCAAAAAACATTTGTTATTTTAAATAAAGTTTTAAACATGTATAATGCAAATGTTTTTCTTTGTTTTCATGGAAACAATAAAAATGTTCATTAATTATTTCACTTCACGTCATTTTCCCTTAATTTAATTAGTTATTCTTATTTTTTTTTACTATTTATTATTTTATAAGCATTTGTCATCCCCTAATTTTTTTCAATAATTGTTCCTTCAATAAATATAAGTAGTTAAATTATAACAGTAAACACAGTTTTTCTAGAGACGCTAACTCCAAAGATTTATCTCCTGAAATATCACAAATAGAACTTGTGACGACTGACGGTATATTAGTCTCAAAATATCACAATATTAATATTAAATTAATCTCAATTTTATTAATCTCATTGATTAATTTAATAAATTAATTAATGTTGATAAGAGATTTTCATATGATTAAATTATAACAATTAAAGGCTACATATCTCTCAGATTTAAAAAATAATACAGACTAGCTAGTAGTATATGCTCTCCCAATATGGATATTTTAATTTTTTCATGAAGTTTTCCATTAGAATAATTTAGCAGGTCTCTGGATTTTAACCATGATGAACGCAAGCACTGCGCAGAGCTTGATAGAGTTGGAAAGACACTTTGTAAACTAAAAAAAAATTACATGAATAACATCTTTTAATAATCTAAATTCTGTTCTGTTATTACTCCATTCATCTGAAGGCTCAACAAAGGCCACCCATGTGGTCTTTCTAAAATAGTGCATTGCCAATGCATTAACATTGCCAAATGTTTACATGTAAAAATCAAACGAAAGAGATTGATTATACATGTATACATTGTTATTAGCAGATTAATAATGAACATAATTTGGCTGAATAAAATCTCATACAACTCAAGTTTTTATTTTATCTAATTGTTTTCCTTCACAAGTACCAATAATCTACATAAAATTTCCTATTTTATCAATTAAAAGAATATCCAAAACTTAAATAAATATGTTTCTATCTCATTTCTTACTGTATATATAATTTATTTGAATATTGTTTTACTGAAAAATATAATAAAATATGACTTTATAACTGGAAGATTAACTCATTCATAATATACCCTACCCCTACACCCTACCTATATAATTCGGGGTTAATTTTGTTGTGGTCAGTTCGCGAATTGCCGGTTAATTGTCGCAACCTTTCTAATTATTAGCAGCTATCAATAAACATTATTTCAATTCACTTTATATTAACCCAGTGCTTCTCAAACTTTCATTCTTGGCGACCCAATTTTCAATCATAATTTTTATCGCACCCCCCTTATACAATAATAATGAGCTTTAGCGCTAAAGCTACAATACGATTTTAATTATAAACCATACAAATTAACAAGATAAGTATTAAATTTTGTATTTGTTACTTTTAAATAATATTTATTTTAAGCAAATTACTTTTAAGTAATAGGATAAATATTGTTATTTTTCTTCTCTCTAATTTTTAAATTGGAACAAATTGCAAAAGATATTTAATTAAAAATTTATTTCCTCCATCATCCATTTTTAAAAGTATAAATGTCATTAGAAAAAGAGTCTAGCATATGTTACTCTCTATCATATTCATCACATTTGGCATTACTATGTAAAGCGAGAAGACTTCAAAACGTTTTAACCCGGGATAGCAGGAGCGCATTTGATACTAACGTTAATAGTCGCGAGAGGTGACTGAGTCACCCCAATGTTTTATTGGTTTTTTTACAATTATTTTTATTGTACACGATAAAAATCACAATTCCAGTGAATAATTTAATTAAGAGAAAATATACTTACCTACTTTCAAGGACTTTTCATTTTTCTCTGATAATTTGAGAAAAAATTCATTAAAAGTGAACTAAAATATTTCAAAGGTACGTAACCTTAATAAAGGACACAAATCACATGCACTTTTCGCTAACATTACAGGAATGATATTTGCAAGCAAAACCATCGTATTTTGTTCAAATTATTGTGGTTTAGCTGTCCTTTGGCTTTAAGGCCCGCGCGACCACTCCCGTGCTAAAAGTGTATTCAATTTTTAAATATGGTTGTTTGTTCTAAAAAACGAATTGTGTAAAACGCGTATTTCATCATTCTTTACATGTTTCAGAACACCCATAAAAATAAATCTTAGCCAAATAATCCTTCAAGGACATAACTAATCATAGCAATAAATTCTAAACTCAAACTATGAAAACGATGATGACTGACGCACATCTGCTTGCTGGGTGTGAAAACTGAATAAGTCTTCCTTTTCTTTTTACAGATATTGTACAGCATTTCAATAATAATAACAGTGATAAATTTTGTATCTTCCTAGAATTTTTCTCTGGGTCTGAGTTTTTTTTCCTCCTTTTTCTGAAAGAGTAGTATTTTAGGTTTAAAAAGAAAATGTAATAAAAAAACCCCTCTCATCGTGCCATTACAGTAAATCAAACAAAATGGTTTTTTTTTTATTATTTAGTTATAGGATCAGATAATTAATGAACGTATGAAAGTGGAAACTTTTATTTTTGAAGAAGTAATATCCAGCTGATATATATCAATGTACATGCGTATTTTTTTCATATGTTAGAAAATGTTTTGTTTACTTCGTTCCAGTAAATTAATTTTTTAAACATTTTATTTCCTATTTGCTCGCGCCCCATTGTAAGGTTATCACGCCCCCTGGGGGTGCGCCCACAGTTTGAGAAACGCTGTATTAACCTCAACAATATATCATGCTTTTTGCTGTAAGAAGGTGACAGGAAAACCTTGTACAATAACATTAAAGAAAGCTCCAGGCTGGTTTCAAGAGAAAAAACTCTCCTGAGGCAGACCGTTGCAATGTTACACTTTATATAATATTTTAAGTAAATAATCTTACTGCAAAAAACGTATAAAACACCTCAATTTTTCAAAGCATTCCTTATTTGTATCCCATAAAGCACCAAAACAGAATAATGAAGATATAAGAAAATCAAAAATGTGCATTAATGTGTGAAATAATTACGTATTTTTCATGTTCATATGTTTTACAATAACGTAATCTGGGATTAATTGGTAGCCAAGAGAGAAAAAGTGCATGGATTTTAAATTATATTTCTTGCTACAATCTAAAATAATACGTTCGTTTTATGCACGAAAAATAAAATTCACTATTTCTCCTATCCTACATAATTGAATGCATTGAATTTCTTGAAATTAATCACAAAATAAAAATAATTGTTCGATTTTTTTTAAGTGTATTATACAAAAAATTAATAAACCTGCACTGGTAAAAAATGTTACACTTAACATTCTACCTCAATATTAAATTTTAGCTGCCTTTTTTTTTTTTTTTAAATGTGTCTTTCCTTACCCTTTTTTTTTTTTCTGCTTAAAAGTTTAATTTCAATTCATATCACGTAGCTCAGGATTAGCATTACGTATTCGTATTATCTCAAGCGGAACTTCGGGGCGCTAATAGACAAATTAAATTAGTGGTAATTGCAGTTTAAAGCAGACTACCGTATTAATTACAGTATATCTTCTCACTAACGCATTAAATGTGCCTGATATTAAATCCTTTAAAAAATGAAGTTTATTTAATAAAGAAAACGAAGGCGCTAAAAACGACAACCCCATCAATTACTGCATTTTTTTTCTTTCTTTTCATAAGTGTCATGGTATTAAAAAATATCCTGATCAAATTATTGTTTGTATTTTTAAAGTAAAGTTACGTCATTTTAATTAAGCCATTGCAGCGTTAGAATGTTGGAGCTCATAAAAAGCGCATTATGTGCTCCTGGCATTTCGGCTTCCTTGCATCAACTTTTTGATCCAATAATATTGCCTCTAAACCGTATTCTTTCTTTTTTTTAATAAACCTAGCATGCCTTGCAAAGAAATTTAAATGCATGTCGTGAAATAGCACCTGCAGGTAAAAATCTTTTCTTTTTTTTTTTCAAAAAAAAAAAAAAAAATAATAAAAAAAGTGACTGGAAGAAAATTTTTGTTATTGTTCATCAAAACATTTTTCAGTTTTTGATAAAATAAACTTCTTGGGAAAGCAGGCCATCATTTTTCATTGCTTCCACTTTTATTAAGTATAGGGAATATGAATAAGAGTTTGTTATGTGAAGAGAGAAAATTAAAAAAACACAAATGCTCTCGAATAAGATTAGATTTTTAGATAATAAAAAGCACGTAAGATTAGCTTTTTGTATCGACAAAAAAGTAATTTAAACAATTTTGATTAGATTTTTTTTCTCCTGTTTAACGAACAGGAAAAAGTAAGTTTGATCTCTGAGTTTTTATTCCCTACATCAAAACTAGTGAATTAGATGAAACCTTAATGCAATAAAAACTATCCACACTTGAAATTTAATCCAATTTTAAATGCTAAGTAATCAAAATCTGGAATGAAAACTGTCCATTATTTGCAAGAACAACTTATCTCTGACTTGTAACTCAATTACTAGGTTTTTTTCATACTTTAATTAAGTAGGTTTTTTTTGCTCCATAGCTTAAATCAATTACATTTTTTAAATCAAAATCTCTTTAAATAAGCCATATTTTAAATTCAGAATATTTAAAAAAAGAGTGTAATATTTAGCAACTACTTTCCATCTTGCTTCTTTAATAAAGGAAAAAAAATCCCATTTTCGTAATGATCTTATATAAGTTTTATCATATTTCACTCATTAGCGAATTGGTCTTTGGTTTAAGAAATGAATTCAAGAATCAAGTAAAAAAACATTAACATATTAATTTAATTAAAACTAATTAATATCTAAATATAAGCTTAATTTTTTTTCAAAAATTTGAATTAATTACGTGGTAGGCATTCTGTTACTTTTTGGTTTAGTCAGCCTTAAATTTTTACAATTATATTTGTTTTTAGTTTTCATCATTTGATATATTTTCCGAATTCTTTGAAAAAAAATGTTCAATGTTCTGGGTTGCAAAAAGCAGGTTGAAATAAGAAAATAGTCTGTGAAACACAAATGAGAGAAACTCTGAAAAATTATATCAGTACATTTCTTAAGGAAAAATTTATTATATTATAGAAGTTTTATTTTTAAGATTATTTATTTATCAAATATATTATTTAAAATAAAATAAATATTTTAAAAATATTTACTTGTTAAATTTATAGAAGTTTAGAGTAATAAAATCAGTATTAAACACAACATTATTATTAACACAAGCTTAATGTAAATTAATTATTAAATACAAATTATACAGAAAATGTTAAGAGAGGGTGTTTATAGTTGATTAATTTTTTAAGATGTATATATTTTATTTAAATTTATATTGCAGAGACGAATTTTTTGGAAAGTGAACACTGGTGCTTATTTTTTTTTTTTAATTCTTTTTGGTAGATTGACAACAAAAATATTTTACTTGGAAATGATAAATTGCATAATTTTTAGCTATTTTCCAAACAAAAAAAGTATAATTTAAGAAACTATGTAGAAATACTCTATGATTTAAAAAAAAATTACTTTCATTGTAAATAAATTTTTTATTCGTAAGAATAATTATTATTTCAAATATCTCAATCATTTTATGAGCTTTTTATTAAAATCTACTTTATTTCAATTTAAAAATTTGGAGATTCAATTCTTGATTTCCATCAAAGAGAAAAAGGAATGCTGTGCAAAATCTAAGTAAATTAATTTATAAACCTAAGAACTATCTTA
>BMAV01000567.1:48250-59833 GCA_019973955.1 Trichonephila inaurata madagascariensis | reverse complement strand
TATAAGCAAATATAGAGCATAAATTTAAGTTTGCAAATACAAACAGCTAGGATTAAAAATTTTATAAAAGCTGAGGAGCATTTTTAAATTGAAAATCAAAATGAACTATTTGTACTGTGTGGCTACTGAAAGACCGAAAGATTTAAAACTATAATAAATGTCAAAAACATATTTTAAAATTATTATTTGTATTGGAAATTTAACTATTGGATTTTCCAATTATTATGTTTGTATCAACAGCATCTCTCAGATGACTACTTATTTATTGGTCTCAGAAATATACTCTTTCTGCCATATTTTGCACAACTGTACGCAAGGTTTCAGGTTCTTAGAATTAGATTTCGAATCAAACGTTCCCCTTAAATTTTTGAATTTTATTCCAGGTTTATTTATGGAAACCCATTCTTTCAAGTATCCCTACTAAAAAAGGAATAGCAGATATTCTGGTAGTAAAATTCCGTGGTTGCTTTATCTGAATTGAAATAATTGATGCATCATATAAACTGAAAACCTGAATATGTTTTATTCAGTGTTGAACACATTTTATGTAATTATTTTAAACTCCAAGAATTACTTTGTAGTCCAGTGTTTCTTTAAACTGTAGGACATCCCCCCCCCCCCAAGGGACGTGATATTCCTACATGGAGGTCGCGAGTGTATTAAAAAACCGAAAAAAATGTTAAAAAATTATTAATTTAAAGGAACTCAAACTCAATGGTGCAACATCCTATGAGGGCCAATACCTACTGGGCACATCACAGTATACGTGACCATTACGCGCCAAGGTTTATCAGCAGATGTCCCTATCAGGTAGTCAATCTGAAGCGAAACCACCAGTGGTACTTATTTATCGACTCCCTGAAGGGATAAAAGGCTGAGTAGACTTTGCCCTGCCAACATCTCCGAGGTGTTGGTGGAGCCCGAGGACAGAACCTTGGACATGTGGCGTGGAAGCGCAATACGTTACCATTGCGCCTTAATTTAAAGGAAGCAAAACAAAATAAACATTATGACATATTAAAAAATAAAGTTCACATCTACTGTAATACAATATAAAATACTTATATATTAGTACAGCACAATGAATTTTATAACTAATTTATCAATACTGACAACACACATAATTGTGATGCTATTAATTATTATACTAACATAGTACTTATGCTATTACACTTAAAATAACTTTTTTTAAATATCTTTTACTTGAAAATGACACATACAAAATTTGATACTTATCTTGATAATTAATACGTATTGTAATTAAGATTGTATTATAGCCTTAGTGTCAATGTATTTTATTATTACATTCAGTATATATTTATTGTATGGAGGAGTGCGATGAAAATTATGATTGAAAATTGGGTCGTGAATATTGAAAGTTTGATAAACACAGCTGTAGCTATTAAAAAATAAATTAAGAAATATTGCATGCAAAAAGATTATTCATTTGTTAAATCTTCCATAGGCTACCCTTTATTTCAATTACACTGTATCTAACTATTTCCGAGATTCCAATTGCAAGATTCATATAATTTCAAAATGTACATTTATGATATATTCATGGTATATTACATTCTTTTTCAAAAAATATTATTCGATATGTATTACCGGACCCTTCGTGTAGCATGTGATTCATGCATTCTAAATCTGTGATGGCCCAAACTCCTTACGTTGATGTGATGCAAAATATTGGTAAATAGGTTGATGAGATGTCATTCTTGTAATTTGACCGAAATTAATAACACAGGGTTATAATGAAAAAAAAATACAAGAACAGTGATAGATGAAATTAATGTATTTTTTGGTGCTGATTTCAGAAATAATAATGAAAATTTTCCATCACATCACGTTTTTGCATCACAATTTCGTCCCTCCGGGACTTATCTTCCTTCAAGCTTGGTGAAACGTACATAATACCACTCTGTAACAGCTTTACTTTGCCTACCTTCTCTTCCTGTCAAAATATTTCTCTACCAGTAGCGTCGCGCGAATCATTATCTTAGATCCTTATTTTGGCTTGATAACGCAGGAACTGTTAATCTCCTCTAAATTGATTCTGAACGTAAAACGCAGAAATTTTGAAGTTGGTTTAAATTTTTCTTTCATGTATAATTTGTTGTAGTGCATGCGCTGCGAAAGTGAGAGTTTCATTTCAAAAACACTTTTAACAGTTTTGTTTTTTCTGTGCGTTTCGTGAAACATGGCTTTGAGTTCGAGACATTGTGAAAATTTACCAGATTACTTTTGTTACATATACAAAGATAATAGTTTAATTTAAAATCGCATGAGAAGCATTACCGATCATATAAAACAGCTTTATCTTGCGTATTTTGTTATGAAATTTGGAGACCATGACAAACCAGGGGTTCATCACAAAATCTGTGTAAAGTGCCTCAACAATTAACACTTCTGACTCAAAGGAATAAGGACTGCAGTATGATTTTGAGTTTATGACATAGAGGGAGACAAAAAAAACGCTCTGATGATTGTTACTTAGGTTCCTGTTTTATCCATAGGTATAAATGCAAAAATCAAAAGCTAATATCTTATCCTGATAATATTCCATCGTCTATACGCTTCATTACTGATGGACCTAAGATTCCAGAGTGCTTTTGCCTCCAACTGAGTAGCAAAATATTTCCAGGTATATCCGAAGCCAAGTTAACAAAGGGAATTTTTTTTGGTCCAGATATTTTTAAGTTTATGAAGGATAACATATTTGAGACTTGCATGACAGCAAAGGAAAAAGGAGCATGTTATTTTCAAAGATGTCGTCAGAAAGTTTCTTGGCAATTGCAAGGATCTTGACAGTAAAAGAATTGCAATGAATAGGTTGGAGAAATTTTAAGAGTTAAGTTGCTTCCTGAGTGTGAAAATACATTTCCTTCACTCACATGTGGACTTTTCTCCCGAAAATATAGGATTACTCAGTGAAGAACAAGGGGAAAGGTTCCATCAAGGTATCAAAGATATGGAGCACAAATATCAAGGAAGAATGGACAAGAACATGCTAGCCGACTATTGTTGGATGTTAAACGAGATAGGCCTAACATTAAATATAAAAGAAGACTATCAAAAAGATGTTTCAAAGGAAAAAGAGAACGTATCCAAGGAGAAACTTTGCTTTGCTTTCTTGCGCATTTTAAAATATGCTTCAAACTGGTATGTGCAAAAGCATACGTTTTGCTCCTCTTGGTCAATCGCATATTTTATGTAAAGACCTTAAGAAAAACATATTAAAATAGTGTATTAGGGATTTTCTTTTAATTACATCATAATTGGTTGTAAAATGTATAAATCTTAAAGGAATTTTTTTTTTTTGTTTTTCTCCCGATCAAAGACAGCCTGTGAGGTCTAGAAACAATGGTTTTTATCTAATTGCTGAGAAATTAGTTTACCTCGCCAAGAACAATATTTACATAGATTTATCTGAATGAAAACCACTGTTGCTAAATTTCCCCGGCTAAACTGTCCGAGAGAATTCCTTTTCAAATAGGGTGTACACAAAAATATTGATATCGATTTTACAAAACATTCTTACGTGACGTGAGAAAATGGAAGTCATTTTCGAAATCCGCACACTAAATAATACAAAATTCACTGAAAATATATTTTGCATTTTTCTAAAATTTTAATTTTGTACCTCTGTGTAATTACTGCGTTCATCTCTAATATGTGTCGATTCTTTCAAAACTTGAAATTAAGGTATCCCCGTGACTGGTTAAAAATCACCATTCTCATAAAAAAAATCTAAATTTATTTTGTTGTCTATTTTTGTAGCCTGTTTAATAAGCTCTCTAAGACTGTCGTATTTTTAATTCTGAGTCAGTTAGTAAAAAGTTATAGCTGTTTTTGTTTGAGGTAGTAAGCCCAAATAGAAACCGGAAGTGTGAGTTTTAGGTTTATTTTCACCGGCAAAATGAGATTCTTATTCATTTAAAATATTTTAATGAATTCTTTTTATGTTTAGTAAACTTTATTTCACTTTATAAATATTTTAATAGATATATTTTGCTTTAAAATAGGCAACAAATAAATGATTGCAATGTTGGTTTTGATTTAAACGAGGTGCTATCTTTTTATCATTTGTGTTCAAAACTAGATCTCTTTATAACTTTTTTATTAGTACTTTTATAAAGAATTATAGTTATTTTTAATTAAATCAAAGTTTTCATGCCAAAAACAAGATCAATGAGGCCAAAAAAGAAGAGATTTCCAGAGAGCAGTATTTGTTGGAGAAACGTCGATAGAATTATCAACGTATCTTCCAAATTCAATCATTAATTCTATAAAAAAGAATTATAAGGGACTTTGCAATCAAAATCTCCTAAGAAAATCTCTATACGGGAAAGCTCAGAACTTCAATGAAAATCTTAACAAGGTCGTGTGGAGTATAATCCCGAAAGAAAATTTTGTTGAGAATCAAACACTCCGCTTAAGGAATTATATCGCAATAATACTTTTTAATTCTGGGTTTGCTGGTCTATTACCTCTACTTAAAAATTTAGGAATGAAATTATGTTCTGAAATGCAAGGATATTTTTGGAAACTCGACAAAACGAGAATTGTTGATTCTACGAGGCATTCTAAACCAGATAAGAAACTGTCTAATAAAAAAAGAAAGGACCTTCAGAACTGTAAAAGTTTGAAGTATGAGGTTCAGAAAGGCACAACATATAAATCTGGAGAGTTTTAAAGCCTTCCTAAATCATTAAAAATTTTATTGCAAATATAAACCTTATTTTGCATTTTGGGAAGAATGTTATTTTTGAACATAATGGTTAACGGTAAGAGTGATATTTCTTAAAGTAAATGAAATATTCTTATGAATTTTATTGAGTTTGTTCTTTGTTTTATAATGAATGCTGAGGGTAATTTTTCAATTAAGGTATTTTGTATGTAATTTTATACAAAAAAATAAATGTTTAGGAAAATTTTGGGTTTTTTCATCTCGAACACCTGTATTTCATAATTTTACAGAAGAATTTGAACTTGTTTAGTATAAAGAACAGTTAAACGTTAAAGAATTGTATTCCTGCAAACATTATTTTATTTATTTTTGTAATATATATTTTTCTAGAGTTGTTTACAAAAGAGCAATTTTTTTAATATTTTGGTATAAATTTCTCAATATTTTGAAAAATAAGCTTTCAAAAAATTCTTCTTGCTGCATTTTCATAGTTTTGCGACATACTTAATTTAAAAAATAACAACTAAATGATTATTTAAGTTATATTTTAGAAAATTGTCTCCGAACCCAGTCGGATACTTTAAGGAATATTCAAATAAGCACGCAAATAACATAGCACAAAATTTGGTAATTTTTCCACTCATTGTAGCCTTCGATGGTAATAAATATGATGCGCCATTGTATAAACAACAACTTATTTCTGTTCATTATAACAATGACAACTGAAACGAGTATTTTAATATGTAACAGTTCAATTATTTGAATGCAGTGTCGTTTTCTATTTACGCCAGTAGAATAAAATTATTATTTTCATTTTTTAAAACTAAATACGAAACAGTTACAACAGAGAATTATTTGTGTTTCATTTAAAGAATATTTTCCAAGTAGCTTGATACTTCAGAAGAGATTTTATTAGGAATGGTCACGAATTTGTTGTTTCATAACATTGGATCACTTTAATATATTTCCGGATAGGAAATGGGATATCCTTACTCTGTTGTTTCAATTCATGTAGGTTTTATTCTACACAGGAGGAACAATACCCATGGACTTCAAAAATTCAGTTTCTAAAAAACATTTTTAAAAATTAATATGGAATGCTAGGAATGTATTAAAGCAAAAGTCGTCGCAATATGACAGTAATTATGCTGATCAATAAAAAAACCTGTAAATTCAACAAAGATTTGCTCTTGAAAAAGATTTGCTCTCAAAAAAGGTTTGCTCTTCTCTTTGGATTTAGTTTATTGATTATTTAGGTACTAACGTATTTTCGCAACCGTATTTGGAACATAATATAAAACGAATCAGATAGCTGCCAATGAACTAAATTCATGTAATGTCATAATCACTTGGTAATAATAACCACATGTTTCTAGCCAATCAATTTAAAAACTAATGTAACGTCATTGTCACTATAAAAGCAATCATGTTTTTTCCATCTATCTTTGCAGAAACTTTATTTTCACTACAATTTTCAACAGGAATGACGTACGCAGGTATGCAAAATGCATTTTATTAGCAATGCATGCATAAAATAAGTTTTTTTTTTAATTTTAAAATTTTTTTGACAATTTTTTTATAACATTTGAACATGTTTACCTAATTATATAATTTGAAATTTAATTTAAGTTTTACAAATAAAAAATTTTAATAAATTTTTTTAAAATTTAAATTAAATAATTAATAACTTATAAATTAATTTTAATTTATAAATTATTTTTATATTAATAAATTAATAATTTAATTTTAATTTTCTTTTTAAAAAATTTTTTAATTTAAATTTTTTTTTAAACAAATCTGTTTCGAATTCAATAGGGATCAAGTGTTTGTCTTTATCATGTGACCCTCGTGAATTGAGCCCATTCAGCACATGCGACACATGCGAAATGGGGTTTTAAGTTGGTGAATTATCTTGAACGTTGGTATTGTTGCGATAGTACATAAAAACTATTATTTTCTTAACGCAGCACTTTGAAGCAACCTAAAAATCCTCGTAATTTTAAATCACTCTCAAGAAATTAGGACGACTCGAAGTTAACACTATACACTTACACATTCTGTATTTATTTAAAATATAATAAATTTTTATATGATATATAACGATATAACGTCATTATCTCTCAATAATAAATGATTAGGTCACACTCTACATCGGCCCACTTAAATCTACTTTGCACTCAAAAAGTACTTTTTCCAATAAGTAAATCATTATTTCCCATATCTTTGCTATGAATGCAATTCAATCTTTAGTTAATTTTTAGTCTTTACCTTAAGTTAAGTCTAGTTTAGTTTAGTGTTATTAGTTTAGAAATTATTAAAAAAAGTTTATAGGTTAAAAGAATCTAAACTCAATAACTAAATAAATGCTTTCACCAGAAAATTTACCAACTGATCCTGCTGCAAAGTTAAACAAAAGTGATATTTAATGATGAAATATCTATTCACTTAAATGTTTTGAAACGTCAGGGTCTTTAATTAGAGAATTTTTCTCTCCAGGAAATCTGCTATTCAGACTAACAATGCGTGAATAAAGCAGAAATTGTACAGATCTGACACAAAAGAGGCTTTGAGCATGAAAAAAGAGTGATGCATGAGCATTTTATGGAAATAGACCTAGCATATGAAACTGGTACATATTTAAAGAGTAAAAAAATGTATTTCAATAAAAAAGATAATATTTTTTTTAATTTCTTAACTAGAATCCTTCTGCCAAGATTAATGCTGTATTCGCGATATGTATGAGAGCATGAACTTAACACGAAGCACATATTCGGACAGAAAAAAATGAATCAATTTTTGATAAAAAAAATTGTGACATTGTAACTCATGCATTTGGGTCCTATTCTTTAACATTAACCGAAGACAGCCTTAAAAAGAAATTTTAATTGCTGAACTATTATGTTTTGTATGCATATTACATCTGTAGATATCAATTTTCTGTCCCACATATTTATACATCAAATAAGTCGATTTTATTTTCTAGTTTAATAGATAGAAAAAAATAATAATAATAAATTAATTTGAATTTTTGGAACACTTTTCTTTTAAAAATTATTAAATAAGTGATAAATTTAAAATCTGACCAATAGAGAATACAAACATTATGTAGCTTCTATTTTATGTATAGCTGCAGGATTTACTGTACGTCGGTGAACAGTTATCTCGTGGGTAACAGAAAGTAAAATAACTTTTTTTTAATTTTTTTGTGTTCATATTTACCGCCACTTGGTAATATTGTAACTTTATAGCAAAAATTGTTTTTACACTTTACATTTCATTGCACAAAATGTAAAAAATTATAATATTTAAATGAGTAAAATTGATTAGTTTATGCGGTATAAAAAAGTCATGCCGAAATATGCAATATAAAATTCACTCTTCTTTTAAATTTTGTTATAAAATCTTATTGCTAGAACTGCAAATTTGAAAAAAATTTTAACTTAGAATATTATAAGTAGATATTCTAGATATCAAAATGTATTTAAAGAAACACAATCTAATGGTTTTAATTCAAACATTTTAGAACAAAACAAAACAAAACAAAATAAACATTTAAAAATGTTTTACCACCCTTCAAGTTTTCAATAAAGATCGAGCTCGTCAATTAGGCCGCTCTGATTGTGTTATGAGGACGTGTTGGGACCAATTGATCCAAGAGATGTCATTCACATGAAGACCAGGCTCAGAACGCCGCCGACAGACCAGTCGTTGAGAAGACCGCCACATCGTAGAAAATGCACGCGTACAGCCAATTGCTTCATCAACTGCCATCCAGGTACAGGTAGCACCTTCACAAGAGGCCCTTTTGTCTTCTCGAACTATACGAAGGCGCCTGGCTGAAAGTCATTTGGGAACGCGCCGCCCATTACGTGTGCTGCCCTTGACGCCCACCCATCGAAACCTCCGCTTGTAGTGGTGCTGTGCATGAAGAAACTGGACTGCAGCGGAATGGAACCAGGTCGCCTTTAGCGATGAATCCAGATTCAATCTCAGCAGTGGTGATAATCGTGTGGGGAGACACCGTGGTGAACGCCTCAATCCTGCCTTTGCTTTACAGCGACACACTGCTCCCACAGATGGTGTAATGGTATCATTGCCTACAATACACGGTCGCCCCTCGTACTGATCCATAGCACAATGACAGCCCAGCGGTATGTCCATGACATCCTGCAACCACATGTGTTGCCGCTCATGCAACGGCTCCCAGGAGCCATTTTTCAACAAGACAATGCTCGGCATCACATGGCAAGGGTGTCACAAGACTGTCTCCGCGCTGTTACTACCCTTGCTTGGTCTGCCCGATCCTCAGATTTGTCTCCAATCGATCATATCTGGGATCATTTGGGACGGCAAGTTGAGCATTTCGCATATTTGAAGGAACTAGAGGCAATGTTACAGCAAATATGGAATGAAATATCTCAAGACATCATATAGAACTTGTATGACTCAATGTCTATCGTATCGCATCGTGCATTCGCGCTATATAGAAGGGGTTCAACAGGGTATTAAATCATCCAATCTTTTGCCTTTTTCTCTGAAATGAATGATCCTTTTTCTTTCATTTTCTAATCATTTACTTATATCAAAGTAGTCTTTACGTATGTAAAATTTCGTTTCATTTTGTAGACTCCTTCTTGGATGCGCTAATTTTTTTGTCCATGAGTGTATATTTGGTATCGTTGTTCAATGTTGAATAATATATTTGTATTAATATATTTATTCCTTTATTTCTTATCGAAATCAATGAAATTCATAGATGTTATTAAGGCAAAATTTGCATTTTATCAACAATATAATATAATTTTTTAAAACTTTTTTTGTTTAAAATGCTAAGTCATGAAAAATTTGATATATATAATCATGGATTTTCGAAAATACCGTTGTAGTTAAATATTATTGGTATAATTGTTAATGGTTCACTGAAACTAAATAATAATTCTAAAGTTTCCTTTAGGTAAATGAATTAATGTAATTAATTTCTAGAATTCCCAAAATGAAATGAGATTTTTTTTTATAAGGAAAATTTAGGAGATCATATTTTAAAAACGATGGAATAAAATCAATAAACAAGTGTCTAAAAATATCGATGTTTACTAAGCATAAGAAAACATGTTTAAATAGTGTATTCAAATTAACAGAAGAGTTCAAGTAATCAGTTTGGAAAAAAATTCTAGAGATTCATAATCTAGATAACTTCAAATTATCCAAAGTATCTTCCCAGATTTTTTAACATCCCATGATAAAGTAAATGAAAATAAATCGTTCTAAATTGGTTTCCGGCCACTTAAGACACCTAAACATCCGATCATAAAACTAACCTTTAATATTTCTTGAGTTATAGGAGGTAAATTTATAAAATTCTGGATTTTCTGACCTGAGGAAGCCAAATAAATAAAAATGTTCTTAAGTTACCGCTCTCTCTCTCTCTCTTTTTTTTGGAACTGCTTTTAATGGTTCATATTTTCAAAATAATCGTATTCTTTTGTTTTTCTTATATATTGTTTATACGAAAAATAATAAACTGTTTGATTCAAATTTGAATACATGAAACATTTTTAGAGACTTCTTAGCAGAAAAAGAGTTGTAAACTTATTTATCATAAGCTTTAAGGTAACTCTACTAATTCGAATTTGGTTTATTATAACTGTGCACAGTTTTTGTTCTGGACAAATATAAACATTTTTGAAACATATGTTTATGCGATTTTTAACTCATTGTTCTCCAAATACAAACAATAGGAATAAATACTACCAAAAGATAAGCTTTAGAATTTTATGGAAAACGGAAAAGCAAAAACATTTTTTTCTAACTTTGTTTTATCACTATGTTATCAAAAGTCTTTGTTCCTTTCGAAATTGTTTGGAACATTATTTGCACTTTGTTTATCGATGCAGGTTTTATATTTCTTTAAGTAAATTTTGCTTACAAATACAACAACTCAAAAAATGAAATGGTAGAACTCTTAACTATCTAAGAACAATAAAAACATTCCAAAGATACATAAACGATTTATATATGACAAACACCAACTATATCTTGTAAGTTTACAAAATATTTTAGCTAAGAAAAGTGAGAAAATTTGAAATAGGAGAGAGCTTATAATGTTGATTTTTTGTGGAAGCAAACTTTTAAGGAAAACACACATTTGTTAAAAATAAATAATACAAATTTCTTTTTAATTTTCACAAAAGCTTCTCATTATATATCAGTTATTTAGTTAATTAATTCAAGATAAGTAAAGTAAAAATTTAAAAATTATCTGATAAAAACAAACATAATATTATAATATTAAAATAATGACAATAGTTTTTTAATGATTGGGGAAAAAATATTTTTATTACTCTGCACTATTTTTTTTAATTTAATAGTTCTACTTAAATTGAAAATTATTCAACTCCTCAAACACATGCATTTTACGCTATAATTTTCACATGTAAAATACATAACATATAAGTACTTTTAATGTAATAGACCCCAATTTATAAGCAATACTCAATTCAGGGTTTTTGATAATTTTAAGGGCTAGTCATTGTGGGAGTTTAACATTTTTGATATTAATATATTCTCTATGTATGGAGCTGGGATATGATGCTAATCTAAGGAGTTTAAGAGAATGATCTATAAGCAAAACATTTCGAACACAAAGGTCAATATTTTAAATGAATTATACGAATATTACAAAACACCTCCTAAGAAAATAAAACTCACTGAAACATACTCACGGTTATTACAGTTGAGCCACATGAAAATAATAGTATCTATTAAAGCAGCACTCAGTATATCTAAGTTTCACAAAAAGAATCTAGGAATTTCAACATTTTTTTTTCTTTCCAGTATTCGAATAACATATCTAGCCAAAACAGACAGAAACAACAGTTGCCAGATATTTGAAT
>BMAV01000567.1:25919-48240 GCA_019973955.1 Trichonephila inaurata madagascariensis | reverse complement strand
TATATACCCAATGTGAATAGCACCTTACAGTAGATAAATGTTCTTGTGCCTTTTTCCCATCTTTTCAAATCATATCTCAAGTAAAAAGGCATTAGAATTTTTCGGACGGATGATAAGAATAAACCGTTGAAATGCGTGTTCGAAAACAGTGTTTGTCTTTCACTTTTATTCAATTTCATTTCTCATTTTCTGACACGTCAGTTTGAAGTCCACTAAAAAAGAGGAAGTTTGGATCTTCTCAAAGAAAACACTGGCTTGTCAGTTATTCTTTCCTACGATCTGCCATAGAAAACAGTTTTATGTATTCGTAATGCCAAGGTTTTCAAATATTCAAAGGTGATTTATGAAGTAAAGAGAAATGTCTTAATGTTTTTGCTCTTTTTTTAATAAATTGTTACAAAAGCATTTGATGTTTTTCGCATGTATTTTTATTTAATAACTAAAAGAATATTTTATTTAAAAGAAGTTGCATTTTTTCAGTTAGAATTTCTCGAAGTATAACGAATATTTGAAAAGAAAAATATGGATTGGATTGTTGCTTTTAAAACATTTATTTTCTTTTAAATGGGGTTGCGGATACATCCCTTAGGTATCCTTTTTAGTGTGGTACCACTTAGGTGGATACCAACAGCCACAATGAAATTTTGACACCCAGTTTCGTCACCTCAGCTCTGACGATGGGAGATAGTTTTTGGAATTTAATTTTACCGAGAGTCCATGCCAAGCAGGCACTCTAGGGATCTTTATCGTGCCACATAATCATACGTCATGGACTCTGTTGAGTTTTTGCGACATGAAAATACATCGATTCGGGGTGGCGCTGAAAGCGCATTGGTGGGATTGCAAGGACAGCACCTTAACAACTACGCCACCCAGCCGGCCATTTTAAAACAGAATAACACGCGTTTTCGAATTGCCAATGACAGGAAATATGTTTTAATCATATAATGAATTTACTTTATATATTTGAATATAGATTGTAAGGCAGCGTTTCTTAAACTATTAGATGAGACCCTCTGGTGGGTGTTATAACTCTACGTGTGGGCTGCGAGCATATGGAAAAGTCGAAAATAAAATATAAAAAGTCATTAATTTACTCAAAGGAAGCAAATTCAAATGTATTCCGATATAATAATAAATAAAATACACGTTTACATTGTTATAATATACTTTCTGCATAAAACATCTGATAATTAAGTTATATAACAATACTAAATTAAATATTAACAAATTTAATAATTACTAGTGACTCCCATAAGCTTGTCACATAACAAATTTATGTACCAAGTTTAATACTTATCTTTATAATTTTTACGGCGTGTAAGTAAACCTGTATTGTAGCTTTAGTTAAAGTGTATTATTATTTCATTCAATATATTGTTACTGAAGGGCGGGGAGCGATGAAAATTGTAATTGAAAATCGTGTCGCAAATATTAGAAGTTTGAGAAGCACTGTCGTACGGTAATTTACATATTGTGCACTTTTCTGCGCAGAATCAAGCAACCTCTTATTAGCTCAACATTATTTGCAAACTCTTTTCTGCCTGTTAAAATGGATACTTCAGGGTAAATTATTAGAAACGCGATACTTTAGATTTTTTGTTTAAACCTAAATACATTGACAATGGTATTTTCTCCAAACTATAAATCATTTTTAAATTAACATGAGACGCTTCCACCATCAATTGACGTCATTTTAATAAAACATTAAAAGCGTGATAATCACACACACACATACCAGCTATAATCCAGTTCTAAAAAAAATCGGTTCTTTTAAAATTGTGCCTAGCAACAGAGATGGTAGGAGTTTTCCTAAAACTAATATTATCAATGCATTTAATTAAATTTTATTTATAAAGAGTGTACATTGCACTGAGAAATTTATTGATTATTTATCAATATTTTTATTTATTATTTATAAATCAGCAATTGATGGATAAGAGATGAAAAAAGGTTTATATTTAACATAATTTAAATAAGTGGTGAGCAAAATTTTAAATATGCTTCCAAATGAAGCACTGTTTAAAGCTATACTAGCACATAGTGAAACGATAAAAATGTTAATGAGAGGATATGAAGAAACAAATGCATTGTCTTATTTTTTTAAAATTAAGGTGTAATAGTTGACATTAACTACTTAACTGGTACCATTGTATATATTCGTTTCATTCAACCGATGCATTATGTGTCTCGGACTCATATATCACTTCCTACCAAAATACAGTTTATATTTTCGTTGCGTGGTTATGAGTAAAATTATTCCGAAGGCTTTGGAATGCAATGAAAGAACCTTAAAATTGTTTGGGAAGGATTTAGTTTGTGACGGATCTATACGCGTCCTTCGAACTAATCATCTTGGAAAATGTTTGGGCTATCAATTTGCGTTATTCACAACCAGCCCTTCGTAAGAAGAGAATCGGGATATTTAAATTAACTTATTATAAATAGGCGAGGTTTTCTAGTTTTAGAAGGAGAAGGAGTGGAGATATATACTATAGACAGGTGATATTGATTTTAAAGGTGTAATATTTGAACTGTAGAGCTTTGATTATTAATCGGAGGAAACCTCAAAGTGACGATTGTTTACTAGGATTGATTTGATATTAGATTAAACCGGATGATAAATTTGATACTTTATTAATATAAGGATCGAGCTTGATAGTCTCCTTTTCAATCATGTTTTACTATTCACTAAGATTGAATTAAGATTAGATAATATTAGATAAAAAGTTAGACCCTGAATTAACCCGCGGTCACTCGCACCTGTTTTTCTACCGTCGTTACTCTCGCGGGGTGTAGAGAACACCCCAAACTCTTAACACGTGTATTTAAATATGGAAATTTTTTTAAGGCAATTATGATATATATTTATGAAGTATAAGATGTTTATTGTATTATACAAACAAAATTGTTAAATTTATTGCATTCAAATGAGACTAGCATTAATTTAAACTAAACCTACAAAATTTTCATTTTGAAGTACACAATTTTATATTTTTTCATAAACCACAAATAAAACACATATACCAGTAATAAATATACTTTACAATTAATGATAAGGATAGTAAAAAGTAGAAAAATAATGTTTTAATCATTTTTCAAACATTCAGAACAGACTGTATTCATATGCTTTAAGCACATATTTTTCTTACATTGAAGACAAAAAAATATTTACATCTTTTACCCGTGGACAAACAGTGCAAAGCCCCTTTTTTTGGTGGATTAATGCCCTTTTTATTATATTCTGTGTCAGTAAAGCTTCTTTTGAGTGTTTTGTTAAGGTTTGGGAGATCCGATCTCATATCCCACTGTGGCTAAACAAGAGATCCATTCTAATCTCCTTTAATAGTATTGAATGTCTCATTTATTTTCAGGAAGAACCGAATGATAGGCAAAGGAAGCATTAATTCCTGCAGTATTAAGTAGATGATAAAATATTCGCAATGGCCAAAGGTTACATATTCGCGATACATCATATATACTGCACATTCCATCAGTGGTATTATAAATATTTACAATTTCAAGTTTCATCCCTCCAACTTTAGTTACGAAATTACGCAGTCATCGAATTCATTTAGTTCATCTTGGCAATCTGTTGATACAGTATCTAATAGACTACGAAGTCGCTATTTCTCCCTTTCCCATGGAGTTTTTGTCAAAATTTCTGGAAAATGTTTTGAAAAATTTTTAAAAAAAATTATATTTTACAATTATTTTATAGAATTATATTATTTTTATACCACATTTATTGAAATTTTAAATAAAATATTCATGTATATTAATATATTTGATAAAAAAATGTAAACGGAAAGATTAAAACGTATTCTTCCGTAGATGCTTCGAGTACAAAAACATAACTCAATCACTCGCGGGGTGTTCTCAGCACCCCAAATAAACTTTTGAAGGTCATAACATTCCAATCGTCCTAGCGAGATTGATTACATCAGGCCTGAAGGTTCAGTGACCTAAATAGGGCAGCTACAGAACAAATCGTGGCTCTGCGCATTATTTTTAGAATTGTAGGAGGCTTTTCTTGTTGCTGGGGTGTACAGAACACCCCGCGCGAGTGATCGCGGGTTAAGAGGAGTATCCAGTTATTTAGTCGACTAATCTCTTACGCGCGCGTGTTATGGTCGTTGTTCCACTTTCACAATTTTTAGTAAAACATTCTCTTAAGTTTATTAGTTTAAAAATTATGTCTGTTCTTAGTGTTGAAATAATTATATGAGATTTGAATCATATCGAGTGTTTCTTCCCTTCGCCGACACATCTAGGTTCTCGCCAGAGAGTCACGGGCCTCTTACAAGTTATATCAGAGAAAATTTTGCAAATTTGTGCCTTTCCTTTTTTCCCAATACACAGTATATGCACTGTTATGTCAAAAAGGTTGGCACTGGGGAATAAATCACGTAATTTTTAATCGGTGGTTAAGGAGATAAATGTAAATTACAAATTAGTATTATAATTCTGATATATGTATATATTTTTAATATACTTATTTAGTATATATTTAATTTTAAAAATATATATACGTGTTAGGAGTACATAAGCATAAATTTCCATAAATAAACTTTTTCCCCAATTGTAAACATGCTTTTGAAAAAGGATTTAAAAAAAATTAAACAATTAAAGCATTTAATCTAAAAAACCATTCTGGAATGGTTTGTCAAATTTTAAGTTTAAAAGATGTTTTATAAGGGAATGTAAAAAAATCATGAAGAAATTTAAGTGCATTAAAATTATGCATTCTTACTCTGGTATTTATCGAATTCTTTTATAACATATTAGTTTACAAATCAAGTTTTCCTCTTTTGCTGTTTTTCTACAGTGGGAAAATTTCTTAAGAATCAAAACTCACACAAAATTATTTTCGAATAAGTGTATCATAAGCGTACACAACAACCTGCCATTTTAAACAAATTGATGGAGGAAAAAAAAGTATTCTCACCTTCACCAAGCCTGAAATACATTCACAAAATTCCATTGAACACTTTCATTTATTTTTCACATCGAAATAATTTTCTTCCGAAATTCTTCACTAACTCCATTATATTAACTATTCAAGAAAGATTGAGAGGGGAAAAAAAAACCTTGCCCTGGATTCTATTCAAGAAGGAGATTGTGAATAGGTCACTATCTGGACCCCATTAATTAGAATCCCGGCGTGTGTTGGTGCCGGAGGTCTCAAAAGTTCTATTCCAATCACAGCTAAGAAGAGGAGCTGTCTGTGATTCAAATGCAGATTTTTCTCCACTGCACATTTCCATTCTCATATCAACCAAGCTCCTGAGCTCCATTGTGCATGGAAAAGAATGAGATCTTTTCAAAGGGGGTCCGGATTACCAGAAAAGAACCAGAAGTGGACGTCTGGTACCTGTAACAAAAAACAGCACGTGAGGAAAAGGGTGAAAAAGAGGATAATTCTGAAACAAAGGCGACCATTTTTAATATTAATTTCTTTGTCATTGTATTTAAATGTTAAAGACACAAAGAGAGGAGAATATTCTGAACAGTTTTAGACTGGCTGTTCACGTCCAATGCTGAAGATTTCTTGAAATTTTGAACTTCATAATTTTGGACTGAAAAATATCGTAATAATAGTATAATTCCATGAGAATTTATGATAATATAAAAATATTAATGAAACATATTCAATCATGATTTTGTCCCGATATTAAAAGTCGTGTGGCAGTATTAATATAAACTTACGCTTTTATTTAGAATTCAAAATTTTCCAAAACGAACGCCCACGATTGTTATACAACTGATGCATAACTGCACTGATTACAAATTGTCCTGATATTAATACAAACTCATGCGATTGTGATATTGTTCTCATATTAAAATAAACTTACGTGATTACTTTGAGACTGCAAAATGTTTTAAACTTACTTAGATCCAGATAATTATAGTGATGTTCCGCTATTAGTGTGAACTTGTATTTCTTTTTGAATTGCAAAATTTTTTTACTAAAATATAAACTCGTGTGAAAATTTGCTTACCTGCAAAAATATCTAAATATTAGTATAAACTCATGTAATTGTTTTTGCATTGCAAACTGTTTCAACTTACATTTAAGGTATCCGACTACGTTCGGAACCATGCATTTATAAAAAAGCGCATAAATGGATAATTTCCATGTATTTTGTGTCACTTAGATTCGAATACATGTGTAAAATAGTTTTAAGGACATTATGACCAAAAAATTATTTAAATACAATATTTTGGGCAAAAATTAACTTAAAATGATATTTTTTCAAAACGTTCTTCTTTCATGAAAAATGCTTCTATAATAATAATATTTTGCTTATATAAAGTAAAAACTTCTCCAGAAAGTCTGAACTCGGAATTTTGAAAAATTCACGTTATTTTCAGAGTTACTTGCCTACTGAAATAATTATCGGCGTTTTCTTCTCTAAATTTATCTCCTCTGCTGTAGTAAAATATGGATAAATCCACTTCTAAGATGTATATTTCAAAAATTGTAGTTCAGCCTCTGTACAGTGGTTGGAGCTATATACAGACAAACTATTATTTTTAGAGAAACGTTTTTCATAAAAGGAGAATGGTTTGAAAATGGGTCATTCTATGTTAACTTTTTGTCAAAATATTGTACTTAAATAATTTTTTATTGTAATAATATTCTTAAAACAATTTATATACGTTTTCTAATCTAAACAATACTAAATATCATAAATATTATTCATTTAAACGCTTTTGCAAAATCACAGTTCCGAGCGGATACCTTAAATACACACCGATTGGATGGTGTGATTGGTTTGTTGAATTAAAATCCTATTTACGGTTTCGCATTGTCAGAGTTAAGGTGCCTCCCTCTGGGGAGGAAACTGGGGGTCAAAATTTCTTGCGGTGATTGGTATTGCACTAAAAGGTGATACCAGCTCCTGGGGAATGTACTATGTCCACAAAGGTTAAATACCAATCCGAAGCCCCATTAGAGAAGAAGAATATTTAAACACATAAGACTTTTATGTTGTCTCAATATTAGAATAAACAAGAAGTTTTTCTTGCCAGTAAATTCAATTAACGTGATTCTAATTTTTCATAGTCTTTTGCAATAGACTGCTAAGAAATTGCTGAATCGTTATAAAAAGACAAAGGCTTAGTTCGGATATTAATGTATTATGTATTTAATCATTAAGCGTACTGATATTTTTTAAAAAAAGAAATATTTATTAATTAATTCAAAATTTTTATAATAAGAATAATTCCAAATCATGCTCACATTAACCTCATGGCTAATGGTGACGGAATTGATGTCTACTTTAAATAACGAGGATGACATCTTAGATGGTACTACCTAGTTTTGACTTTCATATCGAAATTTTATATTACTTAAAGACCAGTTCCATTTAACCTGCAAAATCCCATCTATATTTTTATTACAAAACGTGAACGATACATCCCATACTAACTACGGCTGTATGTTAGTACCATAGTTAATAAGGTTAACATAGTTAAAATAAACAGGACTGCTGTGATATCTACATAAGCCAGTTACAGCATTCCAGACGGAAGTGATCTTTTGTCTAGAAGTCATGTTGCTGTGCTTCAGTCGTATAGGTCACGGGTTCTATCCTCTGAATATACGCCACTTCATAATAAAGGGGTGTTTTTGTAAAAACTTATATAATTTAAATTCAAATTATCTATTCAAATCTATTTGGAAAGAGAATTTTTCGTGTATCACCATTGATAACCTTATTAGGAAATTTAGTTGTAACATATTTGTCATTGTTCAAAGTCGACAATTGTTTTGGTGCAGTGGGAAAGATGTTACAGTGCAAAGCACAAGTTCTAATGGAATTGATCTTCAGATTTGTTTCTTGATGAAGATAATTGCAAGTTTATATCATCAAATTAGTCTATTTATTTATTTATAGTGTCAAATAATTTATATAAAAACAGTTAAAAGTTGTAAATTTTGATAATAATTTGTTTTCTGTCATATGGGATAATCAGTACACTATCTGTTGCGCTAGGAACTTACTCCTCACCTCGATTTACATAACGAAAATAATGTATGAACATGGCTTAGTGGGGAAGTTCCTTAGTTCTCAACCATGTATATATATAACAGTGCTTCTCAAACTTTCAATATTTGTGACCCAAAGTTCAATCAAAATTTTCATCACGCCGCCCCCCCCCCATACAATTACAATGTATTGAATTCAATTATACTATACTTTAATGCTAATGCTAGAATACGATTTTAGCCTCTTACGTGCCACCTGCGTATATAAACGTCTCGCTCAGCCAAAGTATTAGTTGCCCTGGACGTATATATACGTCTTTCTGAAGTACGATTTTTTTTGTGCACTGCTATCCAGAAAATTATTGGACTATGGAATGCAATAAAAAGACCTTTACAGTGTGTCCGGTGGAATTGGGAGTGAATTGTGTAATTTTTAATCGGCACTTAAGGGATTAATTATTAACCGAACACATTATCAAGATAAGCATTAATGTTTGTATATAATTTTATATATGACACGACCCATGGGGTCGCTGGTAATTATTAAACTTGTTCTTAACTTAGTATTGTTAAATTAATTATCAAATGCAATGTGTAGTATTGATACATTTTTAAGTATATTATAACAGTGTAAATATGCACTTTATTTTTTATTGTGTAGAATGTGTTTAATTTACTTTCAGTAAATTAGTAATTTTTTAAAATAATCTTTTGTTTAGACTTTTCAATATGCTCGCGTCCCCCTCGTGGAGTTATCACGCCACGTAAGGAGGACGCACCCCGCAATTTGTGAAACGCTGATGTATAGAATAAGTGTAATATAATTCCATAACCTTTAACGATAGAGAAAATGATAACAGGTATGGCTCGTATTCGAGGTACGCTGGTTCAGACAAAAAGACACTCACCTCTGCAACA
Source organism: Trichonephila inaurata madagascariensis (assembly GCA_019973955.1). Taxonomy (NCBI): domain Eukaryota; kingdom Metazoa; phylum Arthropoda; class Arachnida; order Araneae; family Nephilidae; genus Trichonephila; species Trichonephila inaurata. The sequence continues at coordinate 39,326 of BMAV01000567.1, read as the reverse complement.
TCTCGGGTTCAGCCTTCATGCTACAATGCTATTGTTGATACATGCTGAAGTTATTGCCCATCTTCTGTCCAGCAACTTATAGCCTAATTTTGGTCAGCTATTGGTTGTTCGAGAATTAGCTTATGTGTGGAAAAAAAGAAATTCATCTGCTGTTAAAACGGGAAGAGAAAATGTGTACTTTGTGTCATCAAAAATCGATGTTTCAAAATATCTTGAAAGGAGTTTACTCAGATGTTTAATTTGATTGTAAGTTTTTATTCTAAGCGCCCAAACCTTCCCAATGGTCTTATATTTTTGACAACCAATGAGTTACACATTTGTGTGTGTGAGTCACTTATATATAGTTAACTATTTCCTCTAAATTATTACTATTGTTATTTTTTGTATTTCCTATTCTTAATATTTTAGATACTATATGTTTTTGAGAGTAATCATAATCTAACTCGAGCTTCATTCGATCCAAACTAAGCTGCCGAATTTGAAATTACATGATGAAACGATAGCAAATTGAAACTTCAGCAACATTTAATTAAATAACTCCAAGCTCATTTTCACGTTATTAAATATGAATTTATTTTAATTTTTTATTATTTTGTTAATATGTAAAAAAAATAAAAGAACTGAACTAAACTCATTAGATCTACAACCCATGAGGACCAAGGCCTACTGTGCCTATCTCAGTTTACGTTACCTTAGGCGCTAGGATGCATGTGCAGATGTCTCGGTCAAGTGGTCAGTCTGACGCGAAAACCCTCAGTGTTCAGTTTCCAAGCAAGCTTCGTGCACATTTAGCAAACCACTGAAGAGATGAAAGGCTGAGTCGACCTTACCCAGCATTAGTTTAAATAATAGAACACCATAGTGTTATTAAAAAAATATGCATGTATAAACTGTATCAGGTACTTCTTACACGATTTTTTTTCAAATAGTTATATGAATGTTAAGTCCGGTTCTTAGGTCGTAAAAAAGTATTTATATTTGTCTGTGGAAAGAATTTATTTATACTATCTTACGTTTGTATTAATTTATCATAAATCATAAAATTACTTTTACATTTCTTTTTTATTTCTGTAACTATGTCAGTTTTAACAAAATAAAAGAAATAGCAAATGCATAGGTGAGGTACTTACGGCCGTATCAGCAGAAAATAAAATGATAAACTCATTTACAAAAATACCTCATTGAATACCTTTAATTTATCTTGCTGACTATAACAAAAAAGTAAGTGTTTTCAAAATTAATATCAAGATGTTACATATCTTATATGCGACAATGTTTAGTTAAGAGGGGGGGATAATCGTTATCCATCGAATTTCCTTTTAATCTCAGCAAAATTTTCACGCACATTTCTAAATAATCCATCTTTCAAATACAAATAATAAATGTTGTAAGATTCTAGCTATTATTTATCATATTAAAATTAATAATGCTGGCTAAAAATTTAAGTTCAATGACAAATGCTTAAGGTTGTCATAATTTTATCAGTGCAGTAATGTGTCACGAATTCGAGTATGCTACTTCCATAGAATGGTGTATCTTTACGAGATGATAGAGTTTTTCATTACAGTTATCAATATCTAAAACTAACTGAGCGTCCTTCCTCTTTTATAAAACTAGATTTTTGGCTTAGAAATTTTGATTGGTTTTCAGTTAATCGATTTTGCAATCACTAAATATTGGAATACTAACGCATCCCATTTTTAATGCTGCTGAATTAAAATGATTAGATATACAATTTTTTAATTTGAATATAATTTGTTCAAATTCAGATTGCGTAATGATATCATTATCTAAAATGTATGTTGATAAAGCTTAATAGAATTATTAAAATGTCTTAATATCTTATTTCTTGAAGCTATAAGTCATTCAGGTTATTTATTTTAATATAGTTTATATTAATTTAAATAATAATTAATGTTTGTGATAAAATAGTAAAATAAATCAAATACGTCTGAAAGCTTCAGATTAAATTTCAGAAAGGCTCTCGTTTGGAAACTAAAAATCATACTGATCTAAAATTTACGCATTTTGTGATTCCTTAAATATTTCAGTGATTTTTCAATAAATCAAGACAGTTAGTTTCATGTAACAAGATTCATTATTCATGATATGAGATTTGATGAAATATTTTTCGAAAGAGAGAAGTCAATTACTCTAGAGGTTATTTCTAACGCGAAACAGGTGTAATTCGTATTTGAATGTCTACCTGATATACACAATGGAGATGGTCTTTACTTTTCCAATTCAGAATATTAGCATCGTTTCTGTAAATGTCGATTCTGATTGGAAAGAGCGGAAGAATTTCATTAAAAATCGCTTGAATAATACATTAATCATACTGATAAATTAAGCCGCCGTGAGAATAAAAAGATGCGATGGATCCAGGTAGGCAGGGAATAGCTGATGGAAAATTCATTATGGACATTCTATACTGATATTAAAGCAACCCTGCTGAAAATCTTTTATTTTGAGTGGCGCAAAGGAATAATGAAATTATAAATGCTAAATTTAGATTTATATTTGTTGTTCTCATTTTATTTGGGACAGCGATACTTGCCTGATTTTATTTAATTAAAAATTTGGTGATTTGAATTAAAAGTGTGAAATTTAGTTTTTTCATTCGATTTTTATAATTATGTAGAATTTAAAATTAACGATTTAAAAAAAAACTTATATTTAAAAAGAGAAAATATATTTTTATGTACTCAGACAATTAGCTCCAATTTAGAACTCAAAGTTATGGTGGTGGTTTGAAAGTTAAGAATTACAAAAGTGACTGACTGTTTTCGGAACTCTGATTTTGAAAAAGCGTATACATTAATAATTTTTTTGATATTTAGTGTCGGTTAAATTAAAATTATACATATAAAAACTGTTTTAAGAATATTAACACAAGAAAAAAGTATTTAAATTCTACTTTTTGGCACAAAATGAAGAAAGAATGGCATATTTCCCTTTCTGAAAATGTTTCTGTAATAATAATATTTTGTTTATATATTGAAGTGGCTTCTCTACAGAGTCTAAACAAGGATCTTTTTCAAATTCGCATGATTTCTAGAGCTACAATCAATTGTAATAACACAACCGGTGTATTTTATTAAAATTTCTCTCTAATCTATTTCTAAAACATATATATCAAAAATCTTAGTTTGAACTCTTTACAAATGACTTAGCTTTATGTAAGAGACAAGTAATATATAAAAAAAATTAAGTCAATTCCTACTTATATCAACAAAGAAAAATTTTGTTTTGGCTACTTTTTATTAAATAGTTACAATTAATATAGATATGTATATACATATGACAGAATCACAACATTAAGTGGTCATTAATTTTTATTAATTATCCTTAAAGTATCGTATTGTCCTCCAAAACAATCGTGCGTATAAAATTGCAGTTCAACTGAATGCTTTAAAACGTGAGAAAAAAAGTATTTTCAAGTTTTGACACAATTCGCTAAAAATGATGCCAACGTAGCTGTATTTGTAATTCTTATATTAAAAACAAATTAAAATTTAATTCCAAAGGAAGCAAAAAATGAAGGAAAAAAATCCTTAGACAAAGCGCTAAGCATTTTATATATCATTAATTTACTTCTTTCCATTAGCTAACAAAAATTCACTGCACTTCTTATCTTTGCTTAATAGTTGTTAAACAATAAGTCAGCTGGCAGTTTGGGAATAACACATCCTTAGTAATTAATTTACCACTTGAACTGGTTCTCTTGTGAAATAACACTACATTACTGAGTCCGTAGGGATTAAATTACCTTATAATTATCATAATTATCATCAGTTTGACAGTGATCTCATAGATCTGATGGTGCTTAACGGCCATACATCAATTCTTTTGATTGGGTGGCATAAGTTTTACGTTTCCTCCTTTCTGTTCCATCATTTTGTTTTATGTTCTTTGTCGGTAATGTATTTTATTGAATTACGTAAAGATTCTTTAATTAATCGAATTAATTAATCAATTCTTTTGTATGTATTTCTTATAGCAGCGTTTCTCAAACTGTGGGGTGCGCACCCCTAGAGGGGTGTGATGACTCTGAGAGGATATTGAAAAGTCGAAAATATAAAAGATTATTAATTTACCGACAGTGCTCAAACGAAATACATTTTAGCATAATAAAAAAAATAAAATTAACATTTACACGGATATAATACACTTATAAATGTATAAGTACACCACACACACACAATGTATTTATAATTAATTTAACAATACTAAGTTAAGAACAAGTTTAATAATTACCAATGACTCCATGGGCTAGCAATATATATAAAACTATATACATAAATTAAAACTTATTTTGATAATTTGTACGGTTTATAAATGCTTCATTAACCACCTATTAAAAATACCTGATTCACTCCCCAATGCCTCTGTTTTCCGCTTAAGCACGCATATGGGGATGCATTGGGGGGAAGGGGGGAGAAAAGGAATAAATAAGGAAATCCTTTGATATAAATAAATCCTCCGCAAACACTATCAAGGTTCCGAAGGTATGGAATGCAATAAAAGATTATTGCATTCCAAAGCATTCGGAATAATTTTGTGGATAGAAGTACACAGAAATGATCGTACTTCGGAAAGCCATATTTATACGTCCTGGACATTTAACTCACCGTTTTAGCGAGACGGATATATACGCCAGTGTGGCACTTGAACTGTTTAAATCGTATTGTAGTTTTCGCGCCAATGTATCTTGTTATTGAATTCAATGCATTGTTGTTGTATGGAGGGGGGAACGATGAAAATTATGATTGTATGTTGGGTCTCAGATATTGAAAGTTTGAGAAGCACTGCCTTTTCGACACAATTAGTCTATCAGAATTTACAACCTCTTTACTTCACTTCGCCCACGAGAGCCCAAAATATGGCCTATCAACTAAGATTTAGAGTGAAATATCTTTAACATGATAAAGCATCTTCTGAATTATTCATTTTGTACTCATAAATCGCAGAGAAATGCTTGTTTATTGATTGGTCGTTGATTAATGTCTTAGTACAAAACGTATGAGGGCTATTAGTGGAATGAATAAAAGGAACGAGCTCACTCAAAAGTATTTAGACCTAAAAACGACTAAAACCAGAATCAACTACTAAAATATTTTCTTATGCAGATTGTAATTTTTAACTGCTATCAAGTGACAAGGAAGACAATTAATCTGAAACTTCTTTATCTAAACTTCCACACCAAGCTAATGCAAGGTCCTTCAGCTTCAACTGTCTGAGCGTGGCCAACTGCTCATCTAGGCGAATTTTCATTGACATCTGGATTCAAACTCACGAGTCGACAACAACGGCCATGAGTTCGTGTGACTACTGCAGCCACAGTAAATTGTTCAAAACAAATGCAATGATGAGTAAAACTAACTGAATTAACAAAAATAATTTTATCTAACCTATATCATGTAGATAACTTGTGGGGTTATTTATAATTGATTTTGGTTTCTCACTTTTAATCGTATAAAAACTTCTACACAATTTGACTGTTGATATTCGAATGATAAAACCTCATGCTGTTTCATACCGAGATATTTTTACATGTAAAAAATTTATAAAATTCATAGAAATGATGTAATTATCCCTTAACATTGTTTGTAAAAATATATTATGACGTATAATAGTTTTCACATTTAAGATGTTATGAAAACTGTTCGTAATAATACCTTCTTTAAATGTTATTTATTAATTCTTTTAAGTATTTATTCGCAGTTTTAGGTAAACCAGCTGTACATACGATTTTTTTTCGAAATAAAATGTAGGAACATTTTTTTAAATACATATATCTATGTTTTACTCTAAAAGGCATGTTTTTCCTCTTATGATATTAGAAACTTGTACATTATACTTATTTTTTTATGTAGCTTATAATAAAAGGAAAATAATCTTCTTACCTTTTAAATATAGAACTATATATATCTTTAGTTGATAAACACATATTTTAGAATTATTTTGTAGCTTATAAAAATCAATGTGACATTGAGTGTTGACACGAGACAAAATATTATGATTATTTTTTTTAAAACATAGCAAGGAAGTTTCAAAATTAATATCAAATAACTTAAAGTTAGTGTTCACTATTTTTTTTTAAATTTCATTGTTATTTTACTGTCAAAATTTTTAAAAATCAAATAATGATAAAAAAATGTACTGAAGTATATTTTATTTAAAAATATACAATAGTATTTTTTGTATATAAAAATATATATACACAAAAGTATTTCTTTAAAGTTTAAACAAATTTGAAAATTTCTGAAGACATTTAAATACTTTTTTATACAAGATGTTCACGCGCCGATTTTTTATTTATCATATAACACAAATAACTGTAAATAAATTTTAAAATAATGAGAATATATCTGCATAACCTTAAAGAGCTATGAATGACTTCAAAGTAGATAGATAAATGATTTTTTTCATTGAATAACTTAAAATGCTGTCTTCCAAATTTAGACTTTATCGACATTTATTGGCTTAGGAATTTATATTGCTCATCAAACTTTTAAGCATAAGGAACTAATATATCATATAAATAAAATTACGTTTTAACACAAGTTGTTGTTATTCTTCTTAATTCAACAGTCTTGCACTCCAAGGCTGTCTCGCTGATCCACCTGCAGTTGACCCTATCACTCATGACGGCCTTCCATTGGTTGATTTCCATTAGCTATTGGTTCTTTTCAACACCATCTACCCATCGTGCAGGTGGTCGTCCTCTACGTTTGGTCCCTCTAATTTTTTAAAATTCAATTTTTGTCTTTAAAAACATAATAAAAGACAGATTATTAGTACGGTTTTTTTTATATGTTGTTTATACATAATCAACCACAATGATTCATACTTGGAAAAGTTTTTGCATTATATAAGTTGTTCCATAATTGCTCAGTATTTAAGGACAGCGAATACAAAGATATCCATTCTAAAATCGAGTCATTGGAGACAAGTTATAATTCTCCAATGGTCTGATTGAAAATATTGCAGATCTTTGCTAGTAAAGATGCATCAGTGAAAGAGGCATCCTGAAAATAAGTTTTCTTTGAGCCTTAAGCAAAACACATGATTGGTTTGAAACATTTATTGGAAAAACTTTGCTAACTTTCAGCAATATCTAAGCATATGAGCTAATATAATTATAATATTTCTTACACCATGGTATTATTGTTAGTATCCATCTATTGTGGAAATCATTGTCGTGAAATTAGAGCAAGAACATGACAGATGTTTGTACGTCTTCTTAGCTGAGAAAATACTGACGGGAGAGTAATTTCTTCAGGTCCAAGAAAAAATAGAACTCTTAGAAATTAAAACTGAAACTATATGCTGCATGACCAAGCACCTATTAGCAACATACCTGCAGAAAATATTTTATTTACTGTAACTTATTTAGACGAGTGTTGTCACGTATTTCAACACAAAACCAACATTTCTTTCTTTTGTTTCGAATAAATCATAGCAATTTCTGTAGTGTTGTTGCACAGCAACGGTTCAAAACATTATCAAATATTTCATCTCATAGTCAGTAATGTAGAGTGTTTGAGTAGTCAGTAACTTACAACAGTCCTCTACAAAAAGAATCCTTAGAAGTAGGATTTTATCTTTCGCCTCCATAAACACCATCCTGGTTAGGTTGAGTTGGAAATATTCATAACAGCACACGCGCATTCATAATTTTGCTAAACATTTTATTTTGAATTATGTTATGCAATAAAATATGTAGTGATGTACCCTAAAATATGCAAACTTGTTAAATGGCTTGACATAATAAAAATAAGTACAAAAAATACAGATCAAATTGAGAGAATCATAAACTGCTCAATTAAAATAATTTAAGTAAGTTATCGAGATGCAATAATTAACAAATGCAGAAATAATTAAAAATGAATTTTTAGATTAATTTGATTTATTGGGAAGATTAAGTTTTAAGGATACAATGTATTTTATTTAACTGAAGGCCACACAGTAAAACACAACCGTAAGCCTTTCCAACTGCTGGATGGCAAGTGGTTCGTTTCTGCTTGTCGGATTCTAATCGGATGCATCGACATTACGAGTGCAAATGGGCGAATGCTGATAATAAAGAAGAAGGGGAAGTGAAAATTCCCGGAAATCCTCGTTGAGTTTAAAAGATCGGAAAAGTTTACTATTTTATCCTCAAAGACGAACGATTGCAAAAGAGCGGGGAAGGTTGCGCAGGTTTAGGATTCACAGAGAGTCCTATTCTGGACAGTCATGGGTGAATGGATATTTGAAGAAAAGCGAAGAGAACCAAAAAAGAAGAAGAATACGTTCTTTCTCAAAGGCGAGACTTGAAGAACATTTGAAATGTCATTCAAACTCCAACGTGGTGATCGAGACCCCATCAGGAAAATTTAGTACTGAAAATGTTTTCACAGACGAACGACTCCAAATGGTCTTCTGTTAGAAGATTATTTGTGAATTTGTATTATATTGTAATGGAGTTAGGTTTCGAAATTTGCATTATTGCTAGTAAAAGTTCTTTTAGGAATTTTACCATTTAAATAAGTTTATTAGTTATCTTTTGTGTAGTTAAGATAAAGTTACTATATCGAAGCCCTTAATTTGATTTGTTGGCGTAATTTTTAGAAGAAAATAAATTATGGAAATAAGAAAATAATTGTTAGAATCCCTATCGATGAGAGTTTTAAGCATTATATTCTTTCTGATATTTATCTGGATCATAAATCATTGGCATGGACTTTAAAAGTGAGTAAAAAGAAAGACACTAATGCTATACTATTTATCATTCGATATATATATATATATATATATATATATATATATATATATCATAATAATTTTAATTGTTAATAAATGAATTGTTAATTCAAAGATTTTTATGCAAGGTTTCTTTTATATCTAATACAGAAATGTATTTTACTTTAAAATAAGTATTGCTTAGAATTAGTTTTTTTGCTGATTTTAAAGGTTTTAATTTGTTTTCATTTATTATACTTTACTTCAAAATTTTAACAAATATACTAATATAAATTAAATTTAATTTTCTTAAAGCATTTTTAACGGAAGATCGTAACAATAAACTACTGATCTCTACTGCATAAATTGTTTCTAAATTACTCTTTTCAAAAATTTTTCATGCCGAAATCCTTGTAATTTTAAAACTCCACTGGCACGCATCAAGTAGTTCTGTCCATGGGTGTGTGGCACCTCTCAGATACATCACATCCAACTTACGTGTGAAGATGTATTTATTTTATAGGTGAGATTCGACAACTAAGTGCAATGTTATATCTAAAATATTGTTATAAGGGACAGTGTACTCTGAAACTCTTAATTTTTGTATTATTTGTAAATTACCTACCTTTCGAAATAATGGCTTGTTACTGAAGTAATTGATAATATAGATCAGGACTGTTCAACACCCGGCCCGTAGGCCGCATGTACTCCCCCAGTACAAAAGCTGCTGCCGCAGACTATTTTTTTAAAAAAATTACATATCACATTTTTTAAGTTTTTTCATTTTGAAATTTATTTGAGTTGAAATTTATATATATATATATATATATATAAATCTACATTGTACATGCCTGTTTCCTGTTCTTGTTTTAAAATAAATCTTTTTTGATAATAGAGATGTCCTTTTGATTAAAATTGATTTATATTTTATCAAACAGTTACATTGGATTTTACTATAGTAAATTACTTTTTTAAGATGATTTTTAGATGATTTTTGAAGATGATTTAATAATTTTATTGGTGAGATTTGACATTAAAATGGATTGACATGAACTAATATTTAAAACTGAATCAGAAATTAAGATATTCATACAAAAGAAAATGGTTAGTTTCATCTTTTCATCACTGTTTACATTTTAAGAGTTCTTGTTGCACTCTTCACAAATCACCTTCCATTGTTCGAGGGTCTGACAAAAGGCAACAGTCCCTTCTTTTCCAAGTTCCTGGTGGTGTACCTCTTAGTTTTTCATCTTGAATAGTCTCTTTTCGCTGTGTATTAAATATTTCTTAAATCCAGAGTCAAAATGAACGCGGCATGGGAATGCTGCACTCAAACCGTCTTCGCGGGTGCTCTTTCAAAAGTTCGTGACCTAGTTTTTCCAGATACGCTCACGAGAATCAAAATGATTTTGATTCCCATTTGGACATTTTAGGAGTTCAATCCAGCTACATTGAGGATTGAATAAAATGTAGTCACTAACTGGACATCTGAGTAAAGAAAAAAAAAATATTGTAAAGAAGTTACAAAATGCTCGCTTCGAACTATTTTTGTATAAATTTGAAAACTACACTATTTTACAAGAAAAAAAAATCAAAATTTTCGAAATAGTACCTTCCTAAAATCGGAAGTTGTTAGGCGCGCTGCGTCTGTCAGATTCAATGGCTCCTGCTCCCCGAAATATGATAAAAACCACCCTCGTCCTTGACTCTAAATCCTAGAGCAGTGTTTCTCAAACTGTGAGGCGCGCCCCCTTAGGGGTGCGTGAAAACTCTACGAGGGGAGCGCGAGCATGTTGAAAAGTCGAAAACAAAAGATTATTTTTAAAAAATTATTGATTTACTGAAAGTAAAAGAACAGAATACATTCTGACATAATAAGAAATAAATACACATTTGCACTGATGTGATACACTTATAAATGTATCAGTACTGCACACTATATTTTACAATTAATTTATGAATACTAAGTTAAGAATAAGTTTAATAATTACCATTGACCCCATGGGCTTGTCATAAATAAAATTATATACAAAAATTAACGCTTGTCTGGATAATTTGTACGGCTTATAATTAATCCCATTACTTCTGATTAAAAGATAAGTGATTTACTCCTCATCGCTACCGCTTTCCACGCAGGCGTGCACATGTGATGGAGGGGAAGGGGAGAAAAAGAAATAAATAAACAAATCCTCTAAAATAAGTAAATCCTTTGCAAACACTGTCAAGGCGTTTTTGTTGCATTCCAAAGACTTCGGAATAATTATATGAATTGCAGTGCTCATAAAAGATCGTACTTCGAAAAGACGTATATGTACGTGCTGGAAAATTAACGCTTTGGTGAGTAAGACGTTTATATGCGCCAAGAAGTTAAAGTCGTATTGTAGTTTTAGCGTCAAAGTCTAGTATTACTGAATTCAATGCATTGTAATTGTATGGAAGGGGGCGCGATGAAAATTATGATTGAATATTGTGTCGAAAATACTAAAAGTTTGAGAAGCACGGTCCTAGAGCAAGTGAGAAAAGGCAGGTAGAAGAAGGAGGGTAGGGAAGCGGCGTGTTCGAACTCTCCGTGTGGACGCAGCACCGAAACTGTTTTTATTATGCTTCTGAGTACCGTTTTTGAAGCTATTTTTCTTGCACAATGTACTTTAATAATTTTAATTTTTATATTTTCTTATTCTCCTTTATTTTTGTGTTAATTTTTAAGTATTTTAAATTAACAAAGGGCAAGAGTCAATATATTACAGTCACTTAAATTCCTAACGATGTTAGGTTATAGCGCGAAAGAGCTAGGCACTCAGGTCAACCACCCAACGATATTATGCTTTTGAGAGATTAACGCGACAAATGGAGGGTGAATGACTTCATTCAGAAAGAGTCCTGAAATTACAATGTAACCTGAATAGCGACGCGTATGTTTATTGTAAATTAAATAAAAATGTTTAATGTAAATTAAATTCGGCATCTTCATGCCGAAGTCTAATTAATTATTGTGTTCTCAGTAAAGAAAAAGTCACATAATGAAGTTCTCTCTCTATGTAGTGTATGATTGTATGTGTGTGTATGTTGCTATATCTATCTATCTATGTTCGGAAAAGAGAGAGAGAGAGAAAATTAAAGCAGATTTTGTGGATTGCTATCTAAAGAATGCTGAAATTATTCAGTTAATTAAAATATCCCCAAATAGTTGTCTTTTTTGCTCATTTTAATATTTAGAATTAATACTTAAGAATTAATTTCATAAATTATTCCAACTAATTTAACGGTAATTTTGATCTCGGGATACACTATCTGGTACAGTCTTCTACTGAACCCATGTAAGAAGCTTTTTAAAGAATATAAGTCTTTGTTGTTTTCTTCTTTTTGACGATTCTGAAATGGTAACGGTGTCAATGCAAACTAGTGATTGGAATTGTTTATGTCGAATCATCGGTTCGAACCCTGGTGCTCTAAGACCCCACCGAGTGGAAGGACTGATACACTTTAAATATGTCAAGGATTAAGATCCCCACATCGCTGTGGTGCAGAAATTTGGAGTGTCGCCAGGTGTGTGATCGTAATCCATCACCAATAGCCCTCGTGTTGATTTTGAGTGTGACGTTAATTTTCAATCCATTAGCTAATAGTTGTTCTAAATATAACAAGATTTAAAATGTCTTTGAAAAAATTGTTCCCACTGCAAAGTATAGCATTTTATTTGTTAAGAAAAATGAAATATTTCTATCGTAAAATTTCCTTAGTGGCCATATTACTTTACGCAATGTTAAAGAATTTACAACAATCCGTGATAAAAATTCAAAAGAAAATTCGCTCCGTATTAAATAAAAATATTTTTTTTTCCCAAATGTATCTGTTAAAGCTTAGATTATGTTTACTTTATAAAATACTAACCCAGAAAAGCTCCATTTTAATTCCTATTATTAGTTTACTTTCTACCTATATATATATGTAATAATTCCCTCTAGCATCCTTTTAACTAACTCTTTTTACTAATATTTAAACAAGCTTTAATTTTTTGGCTTAAAAATAATTGTAATCAACTAGTTTCCGAAATCCCTGTCCCGCCCATTTTATCCAATCAGAACTACTGTTACATAATAATCACGCGCTTGTCACTGCCCGTATATAAAGCGAAAATCTTGTATGATCGCTCTTTTTTGTCTTTGTGTTTTATCCTCCAAAATGTCGCTGCTGCTTGTCTCTTTTCCGCTTTGCTTTCGCCGTATAATCGCCGCAAGTTTGTCTCCAGCTTGTCAACATGAAAATGTTCAGCTCTTTTGTCTGTATACGAGTTCGTCCCTGTTCTAATATGAAATACGACTGTGATTATAAGTTTTTGATGTGCGTGACAAAATAAAGATGTTGAACGTCCATTCACAGAAGATGTTTTCCTGAAACCCTATTAGCTTTCAAAAAACTAATACAACACCGGCCACTACGCTATATATATATATATATATATATATATATAAAGTTCGTTCAAGAGAAGATCATGCTAGAGGTGTTCTTCAAAATTCAGTGCATTGTGCAACTGGTATCTACCCCAGAATGACGCACTACAAACAAAGAACTCTATTCGGACACTCTCATTCTGCCTCGTTTGCGGGAATGGATCCGAACGAAGAGACCAAAATTGGGAGTCGAGCTGAGATGGAGGCATATTCACGACAACACTCCTGC
>BMAV01000565.1:4979-18483 GCA_019973955.1 Trichonephila inaurata madagascariensis | reverse complement strand
AAAAAAACACGACAAAAACAAAGTTAATAAATAATGAATAATTTTCTTTTTTATCATCCTTAATAAAATTGCTTTGTTTGTTTTTTTGTATTTAGATGAATATACTGCTAACAAACCATGAAACAAAATAAATAAATAAAATAAAAAGAAAACATTTTCGGATCTCAACTTTTTTTTTTAATTTTCAATTACCATATTTATTCCATAAACAATGTTGAAAAATGTAAGCAAATGGGAAAAATCTTCAATGTTTAAAAATAGTGGCAGGTAGCTTTGCAGTTCAGAAAATATTATTGATTGTTTTAGTAGTTTTGAATGAATAAATTTTACCGTAAATACAAACACAAGTTGCCATAAAAAGAGTTCTTTTTGGAATAATTACGAGTATAATCCGACGTATAACTATCAACTTAGGACAATTAGTCATAGAAAGCAAAAAAGATGTAGAGTTCAGAAGGAGTATTTATATAAATTTAGAATAAATTATCATTGATTAAAATTTAAAAAAAAATTGAAATTATCTTAACTAAATGTTATTTGATAAAATTCCAATTGGAGAAGTTAGTACAAAAACTATATATATATGTTATGTTGTGACTGGGATAAACTAGATTTTGACAGAATAATCTGTATTTTTTAAACAAGAATAAAGAAAATGGGGAATAACAATTAATGAGAGAGAGAGAGAGAATTAGAGAGAGAAAGTGAAATTTTTAAAGGGGCCGCTTCCTAAATGGGAAATTCATTTTTTGAAGAGGTGTTCCTTTTTGTCATCGTGGGTCTTCTCTTTGAGCTCTCTTTTCTCTCCCGAGCTTCCTCGTTACCCATCGAATTTCTTTTGAGGGGAGGTGCCAGGGGCTACCAGTAGTGCCACCTACCACACACACACACACACACACACACACACACACACACACACACACACACACACACACACACACACACACACACACACACACACACACACACACACACACACACACACACACACACACACACACACACACACACACACACACACACACACACACACACACACACACACACACACACACACACACACACACACACACACACACACACACACACACACACACACACACACACACACACACACACACACACACACACACACACAGTCATGGTGAAAATTCCATGCGTTGTTGCTCCACAGATCTTGCATTTTCTTAATCACTCTTTCTTTAAACTTTCTCAGGGGTCTTCAACGTAATACTGATGTTTTACCGTTTGAACTCGAGGTACCCATTCAATCATGTTGATGCCATTAGTATCGAACCAAAACAATGAACATCACCTGTTCTTGATTTCACAAATCGGCAAGAACTTTCATCATTTTCAGTATCCTCCTGATCTTCCGAAAATCATTTGTGACATTCAATAATTTGAATATGTGACGTGCAATTATCTCCAAACACTCCTTTAGCAATTTAAAATATTCAATTGAATTTTTTTATTTCACGAGGAATCTTTAATTTATGTGCAGCTTGATTTTTACGTTTATAGTGATTGCAGCACTTTGGCTCAACAACGTTTTCCTCAAACAAGCAAACAAGGGTAAACATCAAACTGAACTAGACAGAGGGATGGAATAACGTGCCAGAAGCGCCGGAAAGATCAAGGTCAACTATTTTCCATTCCAACTCCTTTACACCAAGCCTAACGGCTAGGGCATGCACAGTCCGGGAATTTAATTGTCACACTTTGAAAATGCTTTTAAAAATCTGTATACATAAAGGAGAAAAGTGACTCAAACTCACTTATCACGAGATCGCTCTAAACATGAAATTTGACAAACATGTTTCTTTTATTGAGTAAAGATCCATTTAGTACGGGCTTAGGGAAAGTCAATCCCCAAGAAGAGTTACGGGGGCATTATAGATAAAAAAAAATTCCAGTTTTTGAACTATTAGACCTACAGAATCGAAATTTGGTAAACATGTTTCCTATATTGAGTAGAGATCTGCTAAAAACTATTGTTTGGAAATCATCTCCCAACGGAAAATGGGGGGTTGCTGGAGCGTTATAGATTAAAAAGAAAATCCCTTTTTGAACTATTAGACCTTACGAACTTGAAATTTGGTATTCAAGTTTCTCTTTGTTGAGTAGAGATACGCTAAAAACGAGTCTGGCAAAGATCGACACTCGAAAGGGTTACAGGCGTTATAGACAAAAGTTCTTGGTTTGAAACATTAGCTCGTACAGACTTGGAATTTAGAGAACGTATCTCTTTTTTTTAGCAAACATAGGCTAAATTTTTTTTTCTTTTTTTTGTGAAAAATTCGGCACTCTGGTAGCCGTTATTCACAACCTCTGTACACAAAAATTTCCGTTTTTGATCTATTAGAAGAACGAGTTTGAAATTTGGCAAACATATTTCTTTTATTGAGAAGAGCAAGTTCTGAAAAATAGACACTATGAGGAAGGTTACGAGAGTTATAGATAAAAATTCTTGTGTGTTTTGATACTTCTTTAAAGAATGGTAAGGGTAAAATTTTTATTTTCAAATGAAAGCAATTTTTGAATATTAGTATTAATGACCAAAAAAAAAAAAAACTGTTTTTACCTTAATTTCTGAATAATACAAGACAAGAAAATATTTCTTAGCAAACACTATTTCGCGCTTTCTTCTAATACGCATTTAAAAAACCTCCCCCACCCCCCTTTGGCGTTTAATATTGACGATTGATAGTAGTCGCGGAATCAGTGATTGGTCTATAATTTGGCATTTTTTTTTCTGATGTGCAGCAGACGGTTTGATTCCTGAAGGCAAAAAGTAGACAATTTGAAGTTGGTGAATAGATAAATGCCAGTTTCAAAAATATAATTCTTAATATTAATATCATAGGTCAAACTATTTTATCTTCTTTCTTTTTTTGGATAATACTCAATAAAAATATATTTCTTGAACGTTCTTTTACACTCTTGTAACACACGTTTGGTAAGCCTTTTTCCCTTTCGAGTTTAGAACTGATGGTTGATTATTGGCGCGAAATGTGATTGGGCTATAATTTGCCTAGTATTTTCCCGATATGCAATACATGACTTGATTTCTTAAAAGAAAAATTAGACGAAGTTGGTAATTAGAAAACTGCAACTGGTTTTAAAATTTTAATTATATTTAACCTATTCGTGTGTGAAGGACAACACATCTGGTGCAGAATTAATCAATTAGAGTACAACAATTTATTACAGGGATAAGATATAAACGGGAAATATATATGAATTATTTTAGCCTCAGATTAAAATAATTGATTATATACTAATGAAATTCTAAATTTCTCAAAATTTATTAAAATAATTCGAAAAAGAGATAACAAGCGTGTGCGCTTTTATATGTAAAATATCACACCTCTTCTATTTTTCATTTTCGCTAGTTTTTTTTCTTTAAAAGTAGGAAAACCTTTTTATTTTTTAAGTGCACATTTTATAATTTTTGAATAAGTATTGAAACAGAGTACATTTGAACTTACATTTTGACATATTCACTTGATGCATATTATGAAAAAATGATTAAAATTAAAATTCCGCTTTGAAAATGTAGTGAAAAATGAACCAAAGATCAGAATGACTTCAAATTTAAACTAAATATATTAAACGAAAAAAAAAAAAAAAAAAAAAAAAAAAAGGTGGGGTGGACAGTGCAGAATAAGAAAAAAAAAAATTCCAAAGTGTATCAATGAAAGGAGCCGACTGATAGAATCAGTAGGACTAATAGAACCGATTTTTCCCATTCAACGGTGTTCGACCTTGCCTTGGTGGATAGACTTTTCACTAACAGTGTAACGATTGTTGAAAGACAAGCAAGTCGTTTTTATCCGTCAACAAACCAAAACAATCATGTACATTGCCGATAGCAGTACAATAGGTTTAATGTGCAATTCATGCCAAAGCAGTTATAATTCGATTCAAGGTGCTACTTGTAGCGACATCTATTGATACCGTTTGTTCTTGTGCCGTACTATTTCCTTCTTTGTCAAGTATATTCTGTTCAAAATTGAAATCATTCTGACCAGTGGTTTATTTTTTATAGAATTTTGAAAGTGAAACGTTAATTAGAATCACCCTGTATATCAGTAATATATATATATATATATAAATAATTAAATTAGATTAAAAATTAAATTTCCTATCTAGCACTTAACTTTTATATTTTTTCCTTCAGTTCCCCTATATTGCTGCAGCTTTGTAACTGTATTTCTATGGATCTATTTTCCTTTAATCCTTTTATGATGTAGAATTTTTCAGCCTCTTCTTCCATGTTTATCCGGGATGCGATTTCTTTTATTCTGTAGAAGTATTCTATGTGGGTCTTTTTTGATGTTTTTTCTGTTTTAGCTAATTGAAGATGAATCTCCGCTGGATTGACTTGTGTTCCAAATTCACGAATTAAATTATTTTTTAGTTAGTAAAACTTTTAGGGATCGATTGTGATTTGATGTAAGTCTTCACAGCTCCATCTACTAACTTGGTTATAAATTAGATTTTCTATTTTTCTATTGTATCAAAGGAATCGCACGTACTTTCAAAATTTCTAAGGAATGTCTGGATGAGCATTTCCAGGTTATAATTTTGGAAAAAAGTCTGTGTGTAGATCTTCAAATCGAATATCATTTTTTATAATGGTTATAGGTTGTTTTAATTTTTCTTCATCTGCATCTAGTATATTCTCTTCTTGTTTAATTTTATTTTCGTTCTTTGCCTCCATTTTTGAAACATAAATTTCTGAAATTTTGCTGGAAGAAGACGTTGATTCTAGTTCTTTGGCGGTAAGAGCGATGTTTTCCAGGGATTAATTGCGCGTTTTTCAATTTCGGCAACCTCATGTCTTCACCAAAGCTATGTGAACAACGTCATCGGAGTTCCATCAAATTCTCTATAGCACTTCTTACAAAAGTTGGCATATTGGAAGTTCGTTTTTCTTTTAAAATTTTTTTACTACTAAGAATAGCTTAATGTTAAAATTCGAAATCCATTATCAGGTAAATCCTACCGGCTTTATTTCTGACACGATTTGAAGTCAAAAATAGACTTAGTTTTTAAAAAAAGGAACTTTATTTGAGGAAAGTTAGACATCTTCTGACGCTAAGAGGCAGAGAGAAAAAGAACGCCCAAGTGAAATCTAAGTGTTTTACCACTTAAACCCAGATGTGAGAAGTACCTCTGATTTTACGAGTGTACTTGAAAGTTAATGCTGACATATATGGCTATTAAATATAACAATCTGGAATTAGACGTGTTTATTGGCTATGCCATATGTTCCGAAGAAATAAATGGCTGATTAGTTTCATACTTGAAGAAGTAAGGAAAAAAACATGAAAGTTAAGTGCTAGATAGGGAATTTAATTTTTAATCTAACTTAATTATATATATATATATATATATATAACATCACACCATGGCATCATCAGAGAATTGCAGAAAAAAGTGTTTAAAATAATATATTTATTTCTGTTTTTTAATTAACACACAATTTCTGTTTCATTAACTAAATCCATTTTTATCTAATAATTAATTATTATTATTAATATTTAAGTTTGCTTTTGACATAAGTTGTTTTTTAATTGGATAAAAAAATAAAATAAGATACCTAAAATCTGTGTGTATATATATACATCGCAAAAGTAAGGGAAAGGCAATTAGACAAAATATTTTTTTTACAGGTTAAGAGCGAAATGAAAATATTGGCTACTTAATTAAATAGGATTTTCGCAAAAGTATAGCTGCCAGGAATATTTGCTTACAATAAATATTTTTAAGTTGTACCAGGTCACAACACACGAGTAAATAGTCTTGAAATACGTTTAACTGTGTAGATAAAACCCTTAGGGTAGTAAAATACGCTCAAACTCTCTTAACTTTGATTAATTGTAAGACGGGAGCAATAAGATTTGGCTCGATCTGAATGTTGCCTAACTATTACCAGAAGCATTTTCACTTCTTATACGGCAGAAAATCAATTTCTCGACTATGCTCTTGTCGAATGTATGAAAAATAAATTTCATTGCAAATTGTGACTGGGAAAAAAATCTTCTAAATTTTAAGAAACAAGTAATGATACTAAATAGTTTTTTACGAGGAATAAATTCTCAATGTTTTTTTTAACATTTAATTATGGGTTTGAGATATATATATTATTATCCTTATTTAAAAAGTAATTTTTACTAACTGTTTAAATTCTGTGTTTTCCCAATACAGATAAAAACTAACTTGAAACTTTTCTCCTTCACATGCTTAAATGAATTGGAAAGTAGAAATGAAACAATTACAAATTAACTGTTTCTGTAGTTCTCATTTGGGTGTGAATGAGATTTTATTGTTACTGTCAAACGCACTTCGTATATTTCGTTTGGCGCATCAAAATAATAATTCAATGTTTCTGACATCTTTGGCAATGTACGAGGTACGTATATTGCCGTATATTGATTAAAGGGAAGATGGCACACCAGATGAAAAATAATCACCGTAAGAAACCACATCCGCTCAACGACACAGAAGGAGTGTTAACGTTAGAAGAATGACGCTTAGAGCTTCGAAGAAGAGAGAGTGGCAGTAGACCGGCGTGCCCGAGTTGATTCGAATACAAATCATGATGGTAGTCACACGTGGGCTGATAACATGGCCTCCAATGGAAGTGTGGACAGTTATGGGCGCGTGAGACCATAGTGTCCGTCATCAATGAACATCTACAGACCTGTATGGTTAAGGGGTTCTAGTTTAGAAATTTGAAAAGAAATAGAATTTTCTTTCATATTTTTAAAGCTTAAACATTTAAGAATATGTACTTAATAGGGGTTTTTAAAATACATATTTTTTGGAGATTTTGGTATTTTAGTGACGAGATATATAAACCGGCACAGTCGGAGCACACAATTGAAATTGCAACTTTTATAGCAGTTTGCATTTTTAATGAAGGCTTCATTCCCATTTTAAAAATGTTGACCCTTATGGGAATAAAAATCGGTCCAGAAGCTCATGCATTCGCCATTAAACGTGACAATATCTGGATTCCGCACTTAGAAATACGAACTTCTGACACTTCAAAAGAGGCCAGAACTGCTCGCTTGGAAGAAAGAACTTCAAAAAAATGCGTTTTTTGAAGTAGTGGAAGGCCAAATGCATGGAGCAGGAATTACAGATTGAAAAAATGTAAGTATACAGTATCATTGTATGGCTTAGTCTGCGCGTAACTTGACCCGAAACTTCAAACGTGTTTTTCTCGAAACTACTTTTTTCGAGACTCTTGTCATGATATCTCAATTTCTATTGAATCAACTTACTTGAAATTTGAAGTGAGCCTTTACTATACATTCATTACTCGATCGCACTAACTAAAACTATTCTAAAATTTCATATTTTTCTATTTTTAAAAAAATCTGAAAAGTTGGGAAAAAACTGGGAAAAAAATGTCTTTTTATTTCAAACAGCCGCTATTTGAAGGGAAAAAAAATTTTTTTTTTCGACCTCTTCAAAGTTTGGACGATAGAAGCATTTTTTTACATAAAGTATTAATTTTTTTCCAGATTACTAGGAGGGTTACAATCATGACAAATGGGGCACACCGTTTATTTTGAAAGCCCTCACTTCATCAACTTGTAACACTTTTTAAATTTTTAATTTTTCACTCTGATTTTTCTTTTTTGTATTCTTCAAACATTAATAAGTATCCGGTAAAATAATGGCTGGTAAAAAATTATTTTTTTTATTGCACCTGATAAAATACCTAAAATTCACGCCTCTAGACTAGAATACACCTGTAAGAAGGTGGTATTCCAGGGTACGGGCTACTTCTAATTTTTTCAAGTTGTTGCGGTCCACCCACTGTCAGTGGCGCACTCAAGGAAGGGGGGATGGTCTACGGGCCCGGAATCTCCCTCATAGCCCTTGATTTTTTTCCCCGATTGATTATAATCCCATGTATATAGTACGTAAAACTTATAATTAAGTTTTGTTATTAATAATTGTTTTATTTATTAATGCTGATCACATTTATTCAGTAATTTATTTTTTATTATTTTTTGTTCCCGACAATTGTGTGTGACAAAATCAAAAAATATGTTTGGCTGCGTATTGGGGTATGATATGAGTTTGGTAGACTTTCAACCCTCGACCTCCAGTACGAACCCCTTGAAAAATTCTTGTGTGCACCAATGCCCAGTGTCATGGGTATGGTGAGGTAGAAAAAAATTGTCCACAATATTTTAATAATAAATACGAAATTATTACGTAGTACTTACCTACAGAACTAACATAATAATAATAATAATAAAAAAAACTAATACTTTTAAGCGTAAAACCAAGTTAAAAGCAAAACGTGAGATACAAACATTAATAACAGCTATAAATATAGTAATATCAAATGATTCACTTATTATCAAACAATTCAAAATGCATAAAAGAAGTGAACATTTTCGTCTTGTTAGTTTTCGTTGTTGCAGTCAGTAGAAGACTTAGTCTGCATACTTCAGCCAGTCTTGAATATTTCAGTATATAAATATTAAGGTATTCGACTACGTTCGAAACCGTGATTTTGCAAAAGCGTATATATATAAATGGATAATATTTATATTTAGTGTCACTTAGATTAGAAAATGTATATAAAATTGTTTTTTAAAAATAGTATTACAATAAAAAATTATTTAAATAAAATATTTTGACGAAAAATGAGCATAGAATGACCCATTTTCAAAATATTCTCCTTTTGTGAAAATGCTTCTTTTAAACTAATACTTCGTCTGTATATAGCTAAGACTTCTGTACAGAGACTCAACTAGAATTTTTGAAATATATATCTTAGAAGTGGGTTTATCCATGTTTTACGACAACAGAGGGGAGAAATTTTAAGAAAATAACGCCGCTAATTATATTTCAATTGGTTGTAACTCTGAAAATAAATGTGAATTTTTCAAAAATCATAGTTGAACCTCTGTACAGAGATCTGAGCCATATACAGGCAAAATATTATTATAATAGAAGCATTTTTCACAAAAGGAAAACATTTTGAAAAAAGGTTATTCTAAGTGAATTTTTTTGCCAAAATATTGTATTTAAACAATTTTTTTTTGTCAAAATGCCCTTAAAACGATTCCATACATGTATTCTAATCTAAGTGACACTAAATATCATGAAAATGATCCATTTATGTGCTTTTTTAAAATCACGGTTCCGAACGTAGTCGGATACCTTAAGTGTAAAAATCTTCAAGCGGTCACCTCAAAATGTCTTGGTGGTCCACCGGTCGATCGCGATCGACGTAATACTTACCCCGGATATACATTGTCAAATGGCTGGTCACGGGTGTGGCATGTTCAAAAAGGGAAGATAAACTGTTGAAATTGAAGCCCGAAGTGGGCATCCTTTCACATCCATGAACGAAAACCTCATTACCCCCATTGGACTTCCACCTGTTCCCTGCTTTGCATCTCGCACCCTCGGGACATAACTTCCAAAATAATGCTGAGATGGAACAGAATGTGCTGAAGTTATTTGCTTTGCAGGGCACCGGTTTTATCGAAGTGGTTTTTTCAAACTGATTGCTTTCTTCGGCAAGTGTCTCACTGTTAGTCATAAAATAGTGCAAGATGTGTAGTTTATGATGTCATGGTGTATTTTTTTTTTGGACAACAAAGTTTTTGTGTGAACAAAAAATGACCAAACTGACTTTCGGACCGTTCCTCGTATAACTTGTAGCCTTAAGGGTATCAGGTAAAAAAGAGTAAAATGCCAAAAATAAGATTTTTTGTTTATGGGGCATCTATTTTTAAATATTTCCAATAAAGCTTAGATTTCTTTATGATCTCAATAAAGATATTTTAATCATTCTGTAGAAATGCAAAAATAATTTTTTATTTAAATTTTTTTTCTGTTTAAGTGGGATATCATTTTTGAGATCTCATAATACACGCTTACGTTTAGGTACCTTTTTCTAAAAAGTATCTCTTACAAATGTTAATTTTTTTTTTGCACATATATAAAACAATACACAAAATAGAGTGAACCTATTTTTTAGTAAAATATTCAGATAGTTTCTTTAAGAAAATTATAAAACTTTGTAAATTTTGAAAATATCTATCCCCCCTTTTTCACCCATAAAACTATTTTTTAACAAACTCTGTAATACTTCGACGGAAAAACAAACAAACAAGTTCACTATATGCACAGGTATCCTGTGCAGAAATATAGAAAATTTAAAATCATATAATACAATAGTTTTTTAAAAGTGTACCTAAAAGCAAAAAATTATACTTTGGAGAAAAAGTGAGAAAAACTAAACGTTTGTTCACATTTTTGTCAATTACTTTTTTCATATTTTAAGATTATTTTATCGACGAACATATAAGTGTTATACATTTTTAGATTCAGAAGAATATGCACTATTTTTTAATACTAAAATTGAAAAATCGTTTTTCTGGATGTGTATGATGTACTGATTTTCTTAATGTAAGGACTGATAAGCTCATGAAAAATGCTGAATGAATTCATATGCGAAATAATAAATTGCACATAAAACCTTAAGATGCATTTATAGTCAAGGAAAATATCAAGTTCATAATTATTCTTGAGTTATTCATGAAAAACATAATAATATTTTATTATTAAAAAAAGAAAGGCACATAAGATAAAAAAAAGTTTAAGCACGAATTAAATGATTGTATACTTAACTTCAAGTGAAAAAAATATTTAGTAGTGTTAACAATTTGTCTCTTTATATTTTAGAGAAGTAGCATCTTGCACAATCAATTAATAATTCAGTTTTTCCAGATCTGATTCTGGGTGATAAACTTTATTGTACAGCCGCATTTAAAAGAAAGTGTATCACCGAGCCAAGATTTACCTGACTGATTAACAAATTGGGGAACAGGGATTTTTAAAAGAAGCACAGTTACTTATCGAAATTTATGCTTCTCTGATAGCACTACACACGAATTTGCAACCCTAATTGCAACAAGGCTGTATTGGATGCTAATTACAGCTTTGTCTATTCTGCTAATGTTTAGAAGTAGAAGACAGCTAATGGGTTCTTTCTTTGTTAACAGGATAGCCATTTAGTTATTCTGAAACACTGATTTTTAGTAACAATAGTTTTCTCGTGGGAGTAGCTTTGTTTTTTCTTTTTAGAGCTGTTTGTGAATCTCTGGAGCTATATATGTAATGAATAGCAATTATTTTTTATTTTATCGTCCAAAATGCAACGCAAATAGGCTTTCATGATATATATATATATATTTGTTGGATAATTAATGTTTATATTAATTTTATTGCAATTGAATATATGTACAATGAAATACGTTTAATGCGAAAATGCTTAAGACGAAATATCAATTAACACAAAATAATGCAACGGTTCCTGCAAACTACAATGTATTTTAATGCATTTTATTTTCTCGTAACACGAAAAGATTTCCCTTCTGGGAATGAACAAAATACGAGAAACATCAGCCGTGCAGGCGAGATTCAAGAAGGGTGTGAAAGGGAAGAGAGGTTGCTTTACATGTTTCATAGAAAGGAGGCTAACTTTCCTTTGAAATACATTCGGAATAGCCTGTGACATGAACCAGTTTTATTTATCTAAGCTGCTTTCAGCCACCACCTTTACAAACACCACACAAAAACATCTCATCTCTTTTCAGTTGGCTTTGGAATTCGGATCGCAAAGTTAGATGAGCACTTCTTACGATAAAAGCGTGAGGTTTTAATGATCATTGATAATTGTCCGGCTCACCCAACGTTGTATTGAAAGCTATAAAGCAGCTGATCTTTTTGCAATCGAATATAACAAGTGTATTGTAGCCTTGTGATCAAGGGATTACGAAAAACGTAAAATGTTTCTACCGGAAGCCATTGTTTCGAAATTATTTACTCGCAATCGAAGATTTCTCAATCTATTTATTAGATGCCCTTAGATGTAAATAAAATGTACTCTAATAAACTTAATTTTATTTAATATATATACGAGGGCAATTCGGAAATCAACCACTGTTTGGGCGTGGCTCTGGAAATATGGTTCGGAGAGCCCTCAACTGAATGCACAAGCAATCTCTGATTTAGTAAGCATCCAGTCAGTGAGTGAGAGTATTGTAGGACTAAGAGTTTGCTAGTTATAACGTAACAGAATATGTGCCGCCATAGAAAATCCTGCGAAAAGTGAGGTGCGAGGAATAAGATTTTTTTGGACCAAGAAACTGTCAGCAGCGGATATCCATCGTGAATTGTGTGCCGTATACGGACCAAACATTATCAGTGAAAGTGTCATCAATTGATATGCTTTTTCAAGGACGGTAGAATAAACCTCCGGAATCCCGGCGAGGAAGGTCGTCTATAGTGACTGCTGATTTGAGCAAAGAAATCGAAGAAAAAATTCGCTTGCTCCGTAATTTCACAATCTTCCAACTTTCAGAACTCTTTTGGAGATACGCTTGGGGGGCAGTATTTCACTGACAATGAGGAACTTAAAAACGCTGTGATACATTAGTTTAAATCGCAGGCGGCCACTTTTTATACAGAAGGAATTGGTAAAATGGTAAAACGGTATGACAAGAGTGCTTGAATAATAGGGGAGGCTATGATGAAAAATAGAGGAGAGATGTACCTTTGATATGTAAATAAATTTTTTCCCCCTATGTCCTGGTTTGTTTTTGCAGTGATTCGGAGGTTACTTTCCGAATTGCCCTCCTATATATATATATATATATATTTACAATATCCCTTAATACTAAAAAATATTTCAGTCCCCTCCGTTTCGTGTTAAACAATTTTCAATATATATGTATATATATTTGGTAATAAAGTGCAATAATTTCTCTATATAAGAGAAGTTTTTGAAGGGAGAGCAAGAATGAGATAAATTATATAATACTTACTTTTTTTGTGCAATCCATTTGTTGTTGAGTAACAGAAATAACTGTTTTTGAGTCTGTTACTAATAAACATTCACGCCCACGTACACACTGTAACTCCATATTTCGCTGTTTCTGTCAAACAATCAATAAAACGTGTACAATAAGAATGCTTTACATATCACTTTCCTAAGATATCTTGATATTTCTTGGAGAAAAGGGACTAAGCCATTCATCATGAAATTTTTCGAACTATCAGCCTTAAGGCTTTGGAATTTGGTAGGCAAGTTTTGTGAGGGTTTAACCTCTCTCTCTTGTCCGCCTAGATGTGTGGGAGGAAGGGGAGGAATATCAGACATATTCAAAATCAACTTAAATATTGATCAACCAAATTATCAAAACTATTTCATTAAAATTCAAGAAGAGATTGTCTCAATATGAACAATACAAGTGGAAAAATAACAAGATGCACGAATTATGTGAAAACTATGAATATCGACCACTTTTATTTAGGATAAATTCAATTATCCCTATTAGCTTAACGTTACTTTAAGTTTAGTGACCAATCGTCACTTTGTGACATGGTCGATCTTCGTTGACCATATCGTGGGGTTTCAGCGCAAGTTAGAGGTGTGGGATTCTCGAAACGA